>OMLF01021492.1:0-11739 GCA_900302615.1 Holocentrus rufus | reverse complement strand
ACTGCACAGTCCCACTGTTACTGCTGTCCTATGAAAAATAATCCCACTATTCAAGTAAACGTGTGTGTTGGTGTGCTTTGATGTTTTGTCACCATGTAGGTACAGCAGCACAAATATGTGCGGTGCGTGCAGAGTGTGTGTGTGTGTGTGTGTGTGTGTGTGCGTGTGTGTGTGCACACATGTGCGTATCTCTGTCTCCCATCCTGCCTAAAAGATGCTCCAGTGTGCAGACACTGATGCCATGACCTGCCCTGAATTGCCAACATGGGACAGGACATTAACCTTGGAAAAAAAAAATCCAAAACAAAACAAAGCATAATACACAGGCACCAGTGTGCTTTTATTCCCCTCTCAACTTAAGCTACCAATGTTATTATCTACTCTAATGTCAGTCCCTATAACCCTTTCATTAATTTTGAGCTGGTAGAGCAAGGCAACTGTATCCTGCGAGGTGCACAGCAACAAAGTATCCTCCATCTAAAGAAGACCTGCCCCCAAATAGTCGACCAAACGTTAGTCGATGAGAAGAGTCTTTAGGTGAGTCATTAGCCACCTAGCATGGCCACTTTAGATTGCCTAGATAAATAAACATATTGTCATGTGCACTATTAGGTTTATCTAAGTGTCCACGGGGAGTGGAGAGGCTAGATTCCCTCGTTTACTGCAAATGTGAATTTCTATCTATAGGCACATCCACTTGCTGGTGTTGTTAATGCCTTGCTTGTAAAATATATATGTAAAAGGTTCTTTATTAGTGTTTTGTATTACTCTGTAATGTACCACAGTGTACAATGTAAGGCTACTTACAATATTCTTTTTCAGCCCCAGCTCACATCTGACATCTCCCCAAAAATATAAATATTCAAATAATGAAATTAATATCATAAATTTGTGACAACTAGTCGACTAATGGCTTGAACAAACGGCTCCTAGTCGACTTGAAAAATCTTTTCGAATTTTCTTGAACCGTGTCATTTTGTTGATGAATGATTGGATTTTTTTCAGACCTATCTGAAGATATTGTGGCTTGTTTCAGGAAAATTCTTACAATACATAAAGTGCAATTAACTCTCCCTATTGGTGGATTTTTTCATTTATTAAAAAAAAAAACAAAAGAATTTAAGACTAATTATGAGGTGAAATGACTTAGCGATATTTTTGCAGTGTAGCCAATGCAACTTCACATCCAAAACGAACTGCTTGGTCCAGCTGGTCTACTTATACAGTCTATTATTTACATTCACAAATGTGGTTTGAACTATAAGTGCTCTCTGGTATTTTTGTCTGCCCGTTTCATGAAAATACATCCCAAATTGTCCTTTGGCGACATTATAACATTAGCATGGATACCAGTGAAACCAAGAGATAGTGCTAACGGCACGCTTGTGAGCTAATGCATGCAAAGAGCTAGCATGCAACAAACAGCATCACTACATTATTTTTGGTAAACTGAACTATCAGTGTGCAAACATTTTCCTCACATTGTGGCATGTTATCTGGTAGAGGAAAAAAACTAGAATTAAAAATGCTAGGGTACTCTTTCCAAGTTGGCACACATGAGGTACATCAAGGTTCACACAGTATTAGCATCAACCTTAATTAACCAGCTAGACCAGGTTTTGTTGTGTAGCCAGTCCATTTGGTGGTGCTGTGTGGTGAGATAAGGGAATTTTAAGCTAGACCATAGTGGGTATGAAGGGTCGTGTGACTAAGATGTTAGCTGGAGTAGAGTCAGGCCTACAGATTTGGGGATTAAAACACTGACGTGATTAATATACTAATTCATTACAATGGGATTAGCCGTTCAAGTCACATATGGGAAAGCAATAGTCAACAGCCTGATTACAATAGAACTGGCATATAGCAAGGCTATTCCATTCCAACCCCCCCTTCAATTCACACACACACACACACACACACACACACACACACACACACATTCTCTCTCTCTCTCATTCACAGATGCACAAAGGTAAATATCAGGCAAACCTCTCCCCGGCTCATATGTACCATTTAAATGCTTTATTTAACCAGAGATCTGTCCTTTTCATAAGGATGCTAATCTTCTAATAAAGTCAAAGCTTCCATCAATGGACAATCGACCTTTTCCCTCTCTTCTCTCGCATAACTGGGAGAGAGACCTCCTAGGTGAAAGGCTATTGCTCCTACTCAGCACATCAGTACATTACCTATTCCGAGATGTATTGTGTTTTCTGGGTTTCCAGGTATTCTGTGTCTGTCCACTAGGATGTCTTCACAAATAATTTATATTCCCATGTAATAAAAAATGACAAAGCTCAGTTTGGGTGGGATTTAAAAAAATGTATCCATGACAGTGAATTGAAAAGGCTTTGGAATTGTTTGAAACCTGTGTGATGCTGAATTCCTGACTTCTTTGTTCTCTTTCATGTACGTACCTAAGACGATCAGTGGCACATGTTAAGATGATGGAATGAATAGATGTGAGAGGGAGAGATAATGTATTTTATTTTACCTTGATTGACCAAGGTCAGCTCCAATGAGATTAAGAATCTTTTTTTTAACAGAGTTTTGGTCAAGCTGCAGACCAACAGCATACAACAATGAATATGGTCAGAATAAGGTCAAAATCTAATAATGGAGAGAACAGAGCAAACTTTTCCATGTGAGTGCTCCAAACAGTAATAGTAATTTCAAACCTGCAAACCAAACCTATTTTAATCTGGAAAAAGCAAAAAGCATGGACAGTGCCCAACTGGTTTAACCAGATTAGATTATCAGTTCAAACTCACCAAGCGGGGCCAGCTCAGAGTACATACATGTAAAGGCAATTTTTCCTTAGTTCTGACCCAATGCACACACAAAAAAGCGAAACAAAAGTAGAGTGAATGAGGACAGCTTTGAGCAGACAGCGTGTGACTGTGTCAACTAGACGAACGGGCAGCATGACATTACATGACTTCGACGACAACAACATCTCCAAACACTGACCTGGTGATCTTGTCGGTGCAGGACATCGTGATGAGCTGCTCGCCCTGTAGGACCCCGTCCCAGGTCTGGACGGGACCCCGGCATCGTACGGGGACAGTCCCCTCGCCTGACTCGATTTTGGTCCGCAGGTGGCTGTGGTGCTTCCTCATGAGGTGTCTGCTGCTGTGCACTGCAAAACACAACACATTCACCATCATGGCCTGAGCTCCACCACAGCACAATATCAGTATGTAATGCCTTGTCAGATGGCTGCGCTGAATACTTAATTCTGATTGGCCAATGAATGCTTCCTGAGGTCTGTAATTTCTGAGTAACAAACTGCTGTTTCACATGTAATCATTACATTGCAGTCCAACATATTTAGTTGATTTCTAATTAATTCTAACCAGCAATACCTGCTGCCAAAAAGACATTAACCTCTGAGGGGGTAATAATATTTCTAATTGAGGTCAGAAATCTGGTTGATTTTACTAACATTACTTTTCATTTACTTGAAGAACATGAAACTTGTCACCTCTGTTTAAAGCCTGAATGGTAACTGTACCAGATAACTGGCTAGCATTAGGGCTAGGGGTTATTTTGTAGTAATGTCTGGCTTCATGTTACTTATTATATAGCTCTGTGCAATACTCAATTCTGATTGGTCAATCTGTGGTCCAATACTTTTGAATAATGGCCATCATTATGAATAACTGACCATTGCTATGAATGGTCACTTCAAGCATGTTTGACAGATTAATCCACGCATTTACTAACTTTAATCAATCTAGCAAATGACGACACCTGCTGGAGCCAAAAAGTCACTACAACATGGATATCACTTTAAATTTATTTGGGGAACATGAAATGTTCGATCGGAGGCTGGACAATCACAAGACAAGACAAGACAAGAAAAGAAAGCCAGGAGAAAACAAAGTAAAAGGTAGACTCTAATGTGAAGTAGGCAAGATGAAAAGTTCTCCAGGTGTATGAGCCTTATGGACTTATGGACAATTTGTTTTAGCACAATCTTTTCAGAAGTAATATTTTATGTCAAATTCTTGTTATTTTTAATAAATAGGCATGTAATGAGGATAATGAGGAAAATGTGCAGGCAGCCAGTTATTAAATGCACCCCTTCAGAGCAATATAAGCCCCTCATGCGGCGTCCTGATCACCCTATCGGGGTTTATTTTGTGATAATGACCGGCTGGTTTACATTATCCCTCACACAGTACTCTCTAACCTACTAGTTATTATTGGTGATTGCGCAATTAGGGATCTTCTGCTACTAATTAGTGGTGTTCATGTATAATTAGCTGCCTGTCTTTTAAAGGATTTCCCAATGTCATGATCAGCTGCCAAGCAATAATACTTTAACAATTTATGTTGTAATAAGGTGATATCTGCAATTCCAGCATGCTGCGCTGAATTATTACTTGTCCAGTGAAAATGTGCAATCACTGAGACAGCTGCATTAATCCATTCATCAATCCCTTAATTTGCAGTGAAGCAAAAATATCACCACACTCTTTCTAAATGAAAAGATAATTTAATTGAAGGAAATAGCTTCTTTTAAGAAATTACATCTGATTATATTGGGACCGTTAACTGCCTAATTGTTAATGAAACAAGCTTTGGACCAGATTGTTGCTGGCTATGTAAGAAAAGAAGGAAATACTGTTGATGTAGCCTTAATGAACCTAAACCAAAGACTGTGGTTACACTAGACATCATATGACACTATCTGTCCTCTAATCCAAAGACTATTTCTGTAAATTAAAATGCACTTGCCTGAGTAAATTGAAAAAATCTGGATGCACATATGTATTCTCTTTAATGCCAATATACTATTTAAGCACAAATAGACTGCACTGTATCAGGAAAATGAACAAAATCTACATAGAATTAGGAAACGTCCAAACAGAGGCTTGACATGCAAAAGCAGGCAGAAATTAAATAAACAGAAAGCATAATAATAAAATAGTGCATTACTCTTGGTTACAGATGTAATCTTCTCTTTTCCTACTCTCACTGAAATACTGTAACAGTACCTCCAGTATCCAGATCCTATGCAGGTAATCACTGTATTTTTTTCCCCCGCTGTTTTAATAACTTCTCATTTCTGGTGGCACAGCTTAGACTCTGCCTCCTTTAACTCCTCTTTTCTCTCTCTCTCTCCATGGCTGTTGCTTTGGTTGATGCAACAGCGACTAAAATTTAAGCCTCAGCTCAGAAGTGCTTGAAAAACAGTCCGAGAAAGGTAATAAGTAATTTTCTAATCTGTGAACGGACACAGTAGAACATTTAAAAGGTTTAATGACCAAGAAAGTCAAGTTCAAAGCCTTTCCCAGTGATGGTGTCATCTTTTCCCCCCTTCTCTCTCGCTCTCCCTTCTGGTTTTATTAAAACCTCATCATCTATGTGTAATGATGCAGCTGAATAGCAGGTTCAGCCCGTGCTGAGAGGAGAGGTAAGGATTATATACATTTCATTGATGGAAAACTGCAATCTAGATTACATTTCTAACTTCGTAAGTCACACAGAAAAAATGCCGGGCAAACCGTCTAAATGAATATACATTTCATTTTCAGTGGGTAAGCATTAAAATGTCATCTAGTCAGCACAGCGCGGCTGAAAGGGGGCAAAGACGTAATGTGACATGAAAAGGATGCCAGCTTCCTGACAGTGTCTGGGGGAAAAAAAAGGACAGTAGTGGCTTTCAGAATATCTGCCAGAGAAAATGATCGCTCTATAAACTTTGGTTAATACTGGGGGATGACCAAGAGGAGAGAGAGAGAGAAATAACAGTGCAAAAGAGAGAAGTTTCCTTTTATTTTCCACACCAAATATTTCAAGATAAATAATATGTTCATATTATTCAGTTATATATTTTTCATTCCTTCCTTCATTAATTATAATTATTATTATTATTAGTAGTAGTAGTAGTTGCATTATCATTATCATCATCATCACCATTACATTTTTGTATATTTTTGTTTGTTTTGATATTGTTGTTTAATTTATACATTTTTGATTTTTTTTCTTTGCTGTATTTCATTATTTGCTTCACATTTTATCAAAACCAATCCAAAAAAATAATCCAACCAAAACTAAACTAATCAAAACCAATCTAATTTTATCTAATGTGAAGTAATGTAATCTGATCTCACCAAATGTATCTAATCTAATCTGTACTGATCTGATCTAACCAAAAATAAAACGAAGGAAAACTAATCTACTCTGAGAAAACTGCATGCTGCCTTACGGTCAGTGGAGATTTCGTAGGGCGAGTTGAGCCTCCCGTCCCCGCATGGTGAGGTGCTGATGTACATATGGAAATGGACATTGTCTCTCAACCTGTAGCCGCACTCCTTGTGCCGCACGAATATCGACTCCTCCCAGTCCTCTGGCCTTTTACTGGGGAAGGGACAGCGGGAAAAACAACAAGATGAGAAAGCGCACCATTCATCACAACAGAGGGCATAGAGGAAGCTAATTTTCCACTTTTCTTTTCCAATGATGAAGTGAAGGATAGATGGAGAGAGATGAGGCCCGGCCTGCTCTTGGGCCACGGTCCATTCTCCTGCTGTCACACAGACTCCTGGACATTACTCAGGCTGGGAGCCATGTCCACATGTGTCAGAGCAAACAGCACTGCTTTAATCTGCTGGTCTATGGAGGCTTTGCAGTTACATCACAAATCTGCTTGCAACTTCTAATGCTGCCATCATGGATGTCCAGAGGAGGACTGGCAGTGTGCAAATAAAGACTAAATATATATATCAACCGGGTCAGGAAAAGAGGAATATGTAAAGTGCAGTGTGGGTGTGGGTCAATTCAGTGGCATTATGAGTAAAGTGAATAATCTTTTAAAATAGATTTTTTTTTTTTTGCCAATCTAGGCTGCTGTGACACAGTTAACTCTCTTGTCTTTAGCCATAGCATCTACTTGTTTTGGCTTTGTTAGTCAGCTAAATAGCCAGTCAGCAAATTTAGCAAAGCACTAGCTAACATTAGCACTGACTATGTAATATAAGCTAATGTACAAATAATGAATTTATAGCCACATGACGATGGTTGCCAAATGCTATGGCTAGCTAGCTAAAAAAAAATGAACTTTATCTGAGCCTGATGTATTTGTCGCAATGTGATTAGTTTCCAAAGAAAGAACAAATTAAATATATCTACTGAAATCTGTTGAGATGAACAAGTCATAAGTTTAGAGAAGTAATTAGCTGTTCTCAGCCTTGCTGCCACTGTTGCCTGAGGACTTGCATCACAGCGGCCAGAGGGCACATTATGTCACTGCAAAGCCCTCACAGATACACACAGTCAGCTGGGTCCCTGTCTCACAGGTCTGTGTGTGGGAGTGAGGCTCATCACTCACACACACACACACACATACACACACACATACCCACCGTACAGCATGTTCAACCTATGCATCACAATGCAAAGCACGACCACAGTCTTTATATAACCTCTTCCCTGTCTCCTATGTCCTTTGGCTGAGTGTAAATATGGCAGTTGTGGCATTTTGTTTGGTCATTTCATTATGAGTTATCTTCCCCATTAGCCATTTTACTCAGCCGCAAAGTCTCCATACCTGCCACCCTGCATTGTGCTAAGACAAAAAGTCAGTGCTGTGTATGCAAATATGACATTCAAGGATCTAGACTTCTAGCCACTAATCTGATGAATCAGCCTTGCTATTGAGTACCTCAGGGAGCTCAAAATCATAATAAATGCTTACGCAATGGAGGCAGGCAGGAATCAAAATTAGTCAAGACCGTGCCTTGATACCGTTAAAAATCGCGGTGGTGCACAAGAGCACCCTGCACCGGCTGCAAAGGCATGCAAAGTAGATACAGTTAAAAAAGTGATGAAAACAAACAGACCATTGAGACCCTGGATTGAACCAGTTGAGTGTGTGACAGTATGCTTAGTTAGCTGGGGAGAGCAGTGCACATATGGCTCGTTGATTATTGAAAAGTCTCTGGTGAACAAAGAACTGCTGTTTCCATGGAGCTAATTATAGAGAGAGAGTAGTTCTGGCACTGTAATAGGAGGTCACAACAAACAGGCCACAAGTTAAAGATACTTAATGCTATTAACCATAATGTAACAGATAAGGCTACAAATTTTAAAACTGCGGGAGACACCCTGGAAAAAAGTGTAAAAATAGCCAACAGAACAGAAACACACTTCGCTATATTGACAGGTGATCATCCGCACCGTCTTAGACTTACGGAGCCTTTGCTGTCACACCAGTCTCGTATTGCTCTTACAAATCTCAAAGGACTACAGTGACTTGGAGTTTGGCCGATTGGTCATCTTACTCAAAATGTGAGGATAGGATCGGCACCAAAAATGATCTCACTTTTAAGAGAAGATTGTTCTTTCCAAGACAGTGTGGGAAGAGCTTTCTCCACATGGACCCAAGTATCGACTTTGCCTTCTTGGATCTGATAATCACCCGTCCTTCTGGTTAAAATCAGATGTTAGGGTGAGACAAAATATGGAGGGATCAGTCAAATGTGGCCACTGTTATAAACAAATAGGATATCTGAGAAAGCCAAATTTATTTGATGGAATGGGCAGAGGGATAGGATTGTTTAAAAAAAAAACTGCAATTTTTATGTATGCCCACTTCTTCCTACTTCCTCTCATTCACCTTACCTTACCTACAGCAACTTTAAATACAAGAAAATATATTTTTATATAAATTCTTATGTTAAATGGGTGTGTATTACAGCTACAAAAAAAGCTGTGTTTCATTTCATGTTGACTTTATATGATAAAGCATTAGCATGTGCACTGGACAGAGACGCACAGATGATTTTGGTGCCAATCCCATGACAGATTAACGGGGTAAAATGATCAACAGGCCAAAATCCCCAAAAGCTAGTGTAGTCCTTTGATTATTTGCAAAGTTACAACTAATTTAAAGAATCCACCATCCACTGTTATCTTGTTTCAGGATGACAGCACAATGCCTGTGCGTTAGTTTCACAGATTAAGCCTGCTGTTGCATTAAGATAATTTTCAAAATGGAGATACATTAATGTTTGTCTAACACTGAGAACAGTTTGCAGAGCCTCAATGCAATGCAAAATAGATGCAGGGTGAGATACTTTAGTAGTGAGGTTTCCTCCCAGAGGAAAAAATAAAAAGCACAGGCATAAAGATACAACAGAATATAGATTTATACCTCAAGAAGAGCTCAAGCTGAGAGTAGAGGAAGCGCAGCAGTGCTCTCCGGGTGGTGACTTCGGCGTGACAGTCGTTCACCACTTGTCCCTGGTCACTCAGATATTCCCCATTGATACACTTGGTGCCCGTTGATAACGCCACGACCTGCGCGTGCCTCAGGTCCAGACCTGTGTTGAACAATAAACACACACCGACACACACATTTGTCTTACTGAACTTGTCAGGACTACTGACTCATTTTTTTTGCTAACCCTATCTCTAATCATAGCACCCTCACTTCATGCCTAACCTCACATCTTAACTTAATTTTAACTTTCAGACTGAATCCAAACCGTAATGTTAAACTCACGTTAACCTGGATCCTAACATAAACCTTAATGCTAATTCTAAACTAAACCCCCAAACCCAGGTCTTTACCTGGCTCTGTTTCTGGGCATCAGTTTCCCTGGCTGGCCTTTTGTTAGCCCCAACCAGTCAGGGACGATGTAAAATGGCATTGACCAAAATCTCACTCTGTTCTTTAGTGATTGGCTTTAATATAGTTAAGTTATTCACTGTTTTGGAATCATGAAAGACTTTTCTCTACATGGCTATGGTCTCCATTCCCAAAGTTTTGTCTAAACAGCACAGTTTAACACGAAAAATGGCATTAGCACTCTCAGAGTTGACATGGCTCATTTGCACCATGTGCCAGATTTTTTTCTTTGACACTTTATTCAGCAGTCTCTACTATTGGCTACACCAATGATGGCAAACAATCTTTGTAGAGAAAATACTGTATGATATTTCAGGGTCTTGATCCTTAAAAACAGAGAAATTGAAAGATCTTGCTGCTCTGGCAACAGGAGAAACGTGTCTGCCCTGTTACCAACTGGAAGAAATCCAACATATTCGCAAATGAGCCATGTCAACACTGAAATTGGTAACCCTACTTTTCATGTGAAAATATGATTTTAAACAAAGCTTTGACAATGGAGACAAAAGCCAGAGAGGAGGAAAGTCTTTCATGACTCTGCTGAGTAACTTAACAAAATTAAAACTAATCATTAAAAATTTGGTCATTGGCATTTTGCGTTGTCCCTGGCAGGGCATTAGTGGGGTTAAGCTAACAACAAGCTAGCCAGGGAAACTAACGCCCAGGAACAGAGCTAGTCTTTACCCTAAAACTACACCTTGCACATTGACCAAATGCCCCCATTGTTGATAATTTTCCTCATCTTTCTATCCTTGTGAAGCATTTGTTTCCAAGTCAAGGTAGAAGAACAAGAACATACAGAGTCATTCAAACATGCCATTTACAATGAGTGCAACACTAGACTGGGCTTACATTTCTTAGGCTGTCAATGCTAACAACATGCAAATACAAGAAGGTCGAGGCTGAAAGCCCAGACTGCCTGGGTAACAGAACTAACAAATATTTTGGGTCTGCAGCATACATTTCTGTTGTAATTACAAAGGGCTAGGTAAAAAAAAAAAAAAGCAGAAAAACTAATGATGGCCCTGTGATTTTGGTGTTTGATCATACTGAAAGAGAACATGAATAAATCATCTGTATGGACTTTGAGTGCATCAGAAATTATACAGCAATAGCCACAATAGAAGCCCTCCCAGCAACTCTGCATCTATTTTGCATTAGCACAGCAGACTGAGAATTTTATGACAAATATTTAAAATGTGGGTCTTCTACCGCAAATATGTTTTTATTTATTTATTTATTTATTCTTAGCTTAGAATAAAAATAAGTACAAAAGAACTTATTTTGGTATAAACAGTGCTTAGTACAAAAAAGATGAGATGAGATACAGTCACTTATTTTATCACTGATATTGCTAAACTGTAGTAACTGTACTGTGGTAACTATTTAACAATTTAGCTCAGACAGATAACACTGCACAACACACTGGCTGCAGACTGACTTGTAAAGTTAGGTTACACATAACAGTCGAGCCGACTTCAAGTCAAACTAGCCATCGAAAGAGTTTGGTCTGTCATATGCTACTTACTAAAGTGTTAAATACTAAGCCAGGCACTGTGAAATTAGCCAAACAAATTAAAATCAAATGACTTGGAACATGCTCAAGTAACTATAAGCAGGGAAAGATGGATGGAAAAACAGGGATTTAAAACTGTGGCTGCACACAATTCTAACTTGATCTGACAAAGCAAGCGATTCTGCTCACACAAAGGAAAACAAAGCATATGAAGAAAACAAGATATATTAAAAAAAAGAAAGTCGGTCTGACAGATAAAACAAATCACAAGACTCTAAGACGCCCCTCCTCCTTCCAAAGTCATCCTGACTTCTGCTGGCTTTCAATTGAGAAAGCGGCACCACTTTTCTCTGTGAGGAATCAGGCCGGTGTAGGGCCATGGGAGAGACCAACTGACTGACTGACTGACAGATAGACAGAGGTGGCTCAGCACGCTTAACGGCATGCCATCCTTCCCCTGGCCGCCACAAATCTCTCCCATCGCCTCTGAAAGTCAGGCTTCGCTGGCTTCTGGCAGACCTGCGGGCGTCGCCGGCCCGGCACATGAGCTTTTATCAGCCTCGGCCCAGATGGCACCGCAGCG
>OMLF01021488.1:0-11593 GCA_900302615.1 Holocentrus rufus | reverse complement strand
TTTCCTCTCAACTTCTCTCCGTCTCTCCCTTCATGCTGTGTTTTTTCACAACCCCTCCTGCTCTCCCTTCTCTCCCTATTTCTATCACGCTGTTGTCAACAAGACAGAAACTGTCTGCTGGCATCTTGGGAAGACGGCTCCTACAGACATGCAAATGCAGGCAGCATTTCTTTAAATACAAGACGCCCTAACATCCCCCATCGGGCCAATTTAATCAACTCATATTCTGGAAAATAAAAATGTTCCTTTGCACAAACTTGACAGTTTTCAGGGCAAATAAACAAAGATAATTTCAGATGTCTTCTTGAGGATTGTTCTTTTGCATGCTCTTGTAAAAGTAACACAGTATTGCTAATGACAAATCTTGTGTCTTTTCTCATTTTATTGCCAATGACACTGTTCTTTGTTTGATGTGTGTTGTGCAGTCTCTCTCAAATGTTTTCAAGCCGAGGACTTTCAAGCGAACACACATTCCACTGAAGACCCAAAACGGGATGGGTCTTCAAATATGGGCTTTAATTCAGCGTTAAATAACTTGATATTTTGCGGGGGCTGCTGCTGAGCGTGAGCCTTTGCTGAAATTTATTCTGTTTGTGTTTTTCCAAAAAGCCTAATGTTATGTTTTAGTTTATGCATTTTGTGTGAAATTCATATCAAAATGAGAAATAAATACAGGAAGTGGGACTTCGAGATCAGAATCAACTTTGTGTTTGGTGTTGCAAAGTGGGAAGGTGTGCATTTGCTTGTGTGTGTGTGTGTGTGTGTGTGTGTGTGTTTGTTGGGGGGAGGTGTTGCTGTCATCCATAATGACAGAAAGAATTGCTGGAGGTGCCTGTCACTCAATTAGAAAACCCCTTGGGATTGTCTGCTTTTTTTCCTTGAGAATGACTGTCCTAATATTTTTACAGATTGAATCCAGTCTCTATGCTGTAGGTCTACACATTTGCTCATATTCCAGTGGCAGCGAATAATTTTCTACTCTAGTGCAGGGCAGATGGCCAGACTTAATGTGGCAAAATTCAGGATATTGCAGAAGTGGTAAGAGCGGTTCCCTGAGCTGCTTTTTTCTGTGAGATCTGCAGACATGATGCATTATTAATCAACACTGTCATCTGAGGTGCAAACTTCTAGCATATGCTCTTTCCCAATCAATGTGGTTTTGGACATTTGGGTGGAAGGTGAAGCCAGAGTTGAAACAAATAGATCCGCACACTAAGTAGCTCATGTTTCAAGGCTCTTCCTCCGATAGGCGAAAGGTGAAGCCAGACCAATGCATTACTTTCAATAGGGAAACATTCTAACAGAGTGTAATGAACACGAATGAGAAAGTAAACAAAAAATAATTAATTAGTCCCATGTGGCTGCTTGCTGTAATGCCACAAAGTCAAACGTTGGGTGAGAGCTTGGGCGGTGATTAGGGAGAGCGGTAATGGCTTGTTATTCAGGTCTCAAAGCAAAAAAAAAAAAACAGGAGTCCTGACGTTGAGTGCTCTGGATAAGATTACAGCATTTTTTCCTTCGGTCAATGAGTCATAGGCAATTTCAACATAGCCCTCAGTGCTTTTGGTCATATAGCCTAGGAAACACGATGACTCAGTATTTGTTTCGCTATTGTGCACATGGTGACCTACGGTTTCGTGAGCTGTCGGTGCGCCAGCGCTGTCGTTTTACGTGACTGCTGTGACGTGCGAGATGAGTGAAATTTTAACCGCCGGTGCACTAGTGGCTGAAAACGCACCGGCACTTTCTGTCAGGCAGGAGTCTGCCTTGTGTGTTTTCGTGGCCACCTGATGTGCTCGACGATAAACAAACACTTCATAAATCTCCAAAGTCTTCCATCTCTATCGAAATGTGTCTTGTGCCGTGTCATAGGCCTTCAAACCTCTCATTGCTGATCACCCCACCAGTCATCTCATTAACTCCCTGCCAACCTCTCCCTAACCCCTGGTACAGGCTTTACTCTTGACATTATGGGAGGGACCACTTATCCACTCAAAGGACCCATGCTGTGCTGTCTGTGCAAACTGCCTGATTAGTTGGCCACCCCTGACTCGCTGTTGGTCTGTAAGTGTCAAATGATAGATTGTCTCTCATTTGTCTTTTGCCAAAGCCTCTGCAGACACCTTCTCCATCTGTATGGTTAGCATATCCACCTGGTGCTCCTGTCGCATGAATTTCATTTCTGAACAGTCATTCCTTGTGTTCGAAAAGGGGCTAAATGAGCGATAAACTGGTTCTCATCTTATGGGAATTTTTACATTGTGAGCAAAACAAATTGCTTTAACCTTCTCTCACATTGGCTGATTTCATTTTTGAATTGACAGAAGGTTATGTTTTCTCCGTATGACCACACAGGCGTGTTTCCAGATTGCATAGCTGCCTCTCGGTCCAGTGAGAATAGTAACATGAGCTTTTACAAAGACACACAAGGATGAGAGCTTTAAAAACAAACCCTCATCTGTCAGTCAGGCAAATATTTATTGCAGAAGGTGGCTCCCTCCACCCTCCCACCCCCGGAATGACCTCCGTTTACCCAGGGCAAGCCCCCGTTCCTCACACACCCCACAGAACTCCTGCTGGAAATGGGTTTGTGTTACAGGGCCCCTGGGGGGCTCGCAGCAGGGGCTGGAGGCCGTCAAGAGCAGGCCCCCTCAGCCATGGACAGCTCCTCCACTCTCGCAGAGTCAGCGAGGGAAAGACCTGAACTTGGGATGACCCCACCAAGCAAAGTCCCCGTTGGGTTCATCCACAGGCCACAGCTCCGGTTCCCCTCACCCCTAAATTTTCCTGCTTTTCTCTTTTTTTGGACCTGTTTTTCCAACTAGACCGATACATTTTCCAGAGCAGAATCACCGCCACTCCTCCTCCCTCCCTCTGTTCCTCCCCCTCCTCCACCACCATCACCCCCTGCCCCGGTACCAAGTCACCTAGTTAACTCTTCTTACTCCTCTCACGAAGATGAGAGCTCTTTCAAGTTTATTGCCCCTCCTGACAAGCCACTTCCTAATGTGTTGAGAAGCTCTTTATTGTGCATATGCATGTGTGAGTGCTTGCAAGAAAGAAAGTGTTTTTGTGTGTTTGTGTGTGTGCATGTGTTTAAAAAAAAAAAAAAAACAGGAACTAAAAAACTCTTGCATGACGCAAGATAGAAAGATACACTTATGTCACAGCATCAGCAGATTGGTGCTGACACTGAAGTAATCATTACCACATGTAGATAAAGCCAACGATCACGTTATCTCCTCTGCTATACAAGAGTTTAGCCATATCAAATGTACCTGAACACTGTCTTTAAGCCACTACTGCTGGTAGGGACTGCAATTTCCTCTTTCTTCACCTAGGGACCCTGCTTTTCTAATCTGGGTGTGCAGGGCTTACAAGACCCAAGAGAAATACACAGGAACAAAGCTAGAGGAAACCTACATATGGTGGGAGGATGAAAGCTAGCGCTTACAGCTACAGAATAGCAAGCTAGCTAGGTACAGAATGCATTATCATAAAATATGTGTTATGATATGCAGTTTCCATAGCATAGTTTTGCACTGTCTTCTTGCAGTGTTTGTGAGATGCTGTATTCCTATAATACCATTTTTGCCAGCTGCAGGTGTTCAGTGAAACGGTGAAATTGTCATTTTGCCTCTGCGTCAATGTCACCAAGACAAATTCCTCTGCGGTTATTGTACTTGACGATTAAAGTCATTCGCTTCTGACTCTTAGCTATTCACTGCTGCTTAGGCACTAAAAGCAATGGACTTTTCCACTCAGGCTGAGTTTCTTTGCTCAGAGCAGCGGGGCTGGCAGAGACCCAGACATCAGCACTGGTACTATAAAGGCTGAAAGACAGACAGGGCTCCAGAGGCATTGGCAAGCCTTGCCCCATGAATTTTGCATAATAAAGTCCATAACACTCAATATCCTCACCTTAGTCGTCCACCATTTATGATACCAGTGAGGAGGCCGATGGATTTATAGGTATTAAAATGTCCCCCTGAAAATTGGATTTCTATTAAATGCTATGGTAAGGAATTTTAACAAGGGAGACTAATTTGTTGGCAGGGCCTTGTCTTTTTTCCTCCCACAAAAGTGAGAAGGTCTGGGTGTGCAGCAGAAAGGGTATTTGTATCAGCTTCTCAGATTCTGTTTAGTCTTTTGAAAAATTCATTTTATGCAAATGAGTCAGTGTTTAGCAGTTGGAACCAGATCATTGTTCAAAGAGAAGTAAATAAAAGCATCTAAATCTAATCTTGAGACCGTGGAGAATAGTACCACGGCACACTTGGAGCACACCATGGTGGTGGCGCTGACTCTACCATGAAATAATGATGCCTTTGCACCCCCATGTGGTATAATTATATTATTACAAATGTACTGGATGCCACATGGCC
The DNA here is from genome assembly GCA_900302615.1 of Holocentrus rufus. Lineage (NCBI taxonomy): Eukaryota > Metazoa > Chordata > Actinopteri > Holocentriformes > Holocentridae > Holocentrus > Holocentrus rufus. Next base: position 7,208 of record OMLF01021488.1, on the reverse strand, counting down.
CTGCTGAGGATTTGATGTGGTTTTTGTGGGAGTTTTTCCTTGTTCTCCTTGTGGGTCTAAGGTGGTCTGTCATTATCATTTATTGTTTCATAATGTGGGCATCGTGAAGCCCTCTGAGGCTGTAACTGTGAGTAAGGGCTTTACAAATAAACTTCACTTGGCTTGACTTACGGCAGCTATTGTTACATATATTAAAGGGAAATGCCACTCAATTTAAGACTTCATATACATTATTCCCCAGCATCAAGGGCAATCCAGCCAACACGTGTGAACACGTGCACTTCTCTCTCTCTCTAGGCAAGAAACCAAAGAACTAAAAGCCTCAGGCCCATCATTGAGATGTAAAATCTGGTCCATTAACAGTGACTGGGAGAATGTTTTTTATGGACTCACAGAGTATTTGAGTTTTATATCCATATGAATTTTATTCTATATGCGTCTGCATCATTGAACAGGAAAATGTACCCTTATATCTTAAAATCATCTAGTTCTCCCAGATATCTTCACCATCTCCATACCAATTCATTCTTTATGAAAAGCTTGGATTTAGTCCTCGAGTTTCATACTTTGGGAGAGTTTTGTTTATACTAATAAATATTAATTGATTGCTTGATTGCTGGTCCAGACTGTGAAAATACTGTATAATTCCTATCTCATTTTAATGAAAGATCCAGCATCCTAGGAATAATCAGTAATCTTAATACAAAAAGTTAACTACAGTCTGTTAAAGATAGTGCACACTGAACAGCTTAGAAACATCTTGAAATCTTAGGGAAAAAGGTAGGTAGAGATTACAGTCTGTAATAGAATTTTGCACATATTGAAATAATGTTAATACTGGCAGTAGATGATAATAGCACTAATGAAATTATCGTCATGACATTGGAATAATTGTTTGGTTAATTGCATATATTATAGATTTATCGAGGCAGATTAATCCAAATTAATCAGGGTACATTACTGAGTTTGAATATTCTGATGAATTATGTTCCCAATTAACAAATAAAGGGCAATAAATATTGTGTAACTGGAAGTAACCTTCCCAGACCTGCTTACCCGAAGGTTGTCCTGGCATGGAGGAGGATATATTACAGATCTAAAGTGAGTTGATGGAGAGGATAATACCTTAATCTTAGCTGGATCTGAGCAAAGTTAAAGGGCACCTTGAAGAAAGAAAAGGATTACAGTTTTCCCTGATAGCTGACTCTATGACTTTGTGATGTTCTGATGAGGGAAAGAGGTGAGAAAGAAAAATCTGCTCAAGTTGAAAATCTTTGTCTTCTACTTCTTCTGTTCACAGACATGCTTGTATTTGTGATGACTTAGGCTGATGCTTTTATACTTCCTCTGTCAAAGAGATGCTTCAAAGGAAATGTTCACACTATTGATGTTAGTCATCCTCCCAGCCATCCCAGTGTAATGTGTATTCAGAATTTCTGGTTCCATCCAGTCCAGAGGATGAATTAGAATCCTTGATTTGAAAGGTCTTTGCTGCCCTAAACACATGCATGTGAAATAAGGCTATTGAATCACAAAAACAATATTTCTTTCCTCAACAACACAGTCAGTGCACTATAGTCCACTATATTTAGCAAAGGACCAAAGAGGTGCACTATGCAAAGTTGAGGGTTGACTGAAGTAAACACTGTTTAGTCTCAACTGACTAAAAACATGGGATTAACACACAGTGATCAGTGAGTCTGTGATGAGAACCACATAGACTCAACCATCAAATTTTATGTTATTCCCCCTTTTAAAATGTATTTATGTATTATTCATTCATGTATATAATCATCTATTTTGTCATTTGTGTTTAAAGTGTTTTCATCATGGATCCAATGTTGAGAACCATGGAGACTCAACAATCAAATTTAGTCTTATTCCATGTTTTCTGCCTGTTGAGTCTAAAAGGTCCTCACTTCAATGTTCAACATAGTGCATCTTTAAGTGCCGAATATGAATCATGTTTTAAACTGCTCTTAAAGGATCAATAAGCAATTTTTAGACCATAAATATAGTCTACATGTAAAAAATGTATATGACCCTATTGTTTTAAGTAATGTACATCTCACATGAGACAAAGATTCAAAGTGCTTTGTAGGTTTAGGGTTAAGTTTATCCTTGAATGCCAACATGTTGGTGTAAATGGCTCAAACCTCTAATTTCCTCACAAACGTTTTATTTCCTTTGTGAGCTTTCCAATTTGTCCGTGATTTCTCTACTTCTCCATTGCCAGTAAATTGTCGGGGCCTTCAACAGGCCAAAAGCTGAAAGTTGGAAAGTTTGGTCAAATTGTTAAACCAGGCTGTGCAGATCAAATGCGAGCTGAGAAGTTTTTTTCAGAAACACATTTTAGTGTACCATCTAGCTGGAAAATGATAAAATTTATGACCAAGTCGCCATTTTCCTCCAACATGAAAATGGATTCAACTGCCCTCTTGCAGTGTCTGTCCAATCAGCCACAGTTTTTCATGGTGTAATCTGTTGTCAAGCAGAAGAGAAGCTTACTGTAATCATCATAGATGAAGCTCCTCTCAGCCCCTTATGTCTCTGAACTGTTTGGTTCCAGACCAGCAAGTTCATAGGGCTGGCAAATCATCCACAGAGCTGATTTCCTCAGCTGAGCACCAGCATTTTTGCTGTGGAAGTGCTCTGAATAGTTTGTAATTTGGATCCGGCACCAGCCCCAGCGGAACAAAGAACATTGATATGGGTTGATTGCAAAGAAGAAACTTCAATGGGAATCGCCTGGCGCTCCTTTAAATGGACAATTAAGCAATCCAAGATATCTATCAACCTGCTTTTACTACCAGTAGGAATTGCAAAATATCCTTTTAGCAAAACAAAGACTCTGAGTCCTGTTGAATTATGCAGCCTGTATCTGACACAAACTGTCGTGTGGGCTAAGGACAACAGATCCATCAGTCAGTTAGAGGTCACCTCACTAATTTAAGCCAAGGACAAGGAACCTGTGTCATGGTGCTCCATAATAACATAGTGAACAGCATGTTTACATAGCTTTTATGTTGTGCTTATATTTCACTTGTACACAGTTCATAAAAACAAAGTAAACTTGATTACTACAACTTTGTGGTGAATTCAGCTGTGAATTTTTGCACTATCTGAGCTAATTTTTCATCAACATTCCCATAAATCTTAGCCTCCCAAGCCAGACAGTCAGTGTTGACTTCTGCGTGTGTTTGCTTTAACCACTGCAGACAACCATACTATAGCTATGATGGCTCATCAACACAGAATTAGGCCTACAAATCAACCTTTCCACACTCCCACTGAACAGCATTGCTGTCAGGTGGTTGCTGGTCAGACTAAGGAAGCAGTAACATAAGGCTCTGGTAAGTAATGAGCATTTGTCATTATTTCTCACACTAGACTACATGTCGGGCTGATGACATGTTGGTGTCCCGGGGATGACCAAAAATATGTTTTCGGGACGAGGAGGGGAAAAAAGTTTCACTGTTTTGCCATATGATCCAGATTTAGTTGATTTCTCTTTCATCACAGGCCACTGGTGGCTTAGTTGACAGCTTAACATAACCTTAGAGGACAAATTAAAATCTTGATTGTTGCAGTCTGTGACGCTCCACTGGGATGTGCAACTCTAGCTTTTCTGCAGTTGAATTAAACTATCACCACTGGAGTCAATACAGAGAAGTAGCAGCTTAAACTCCCTAAAAGTAAAACTTACTTACTCCCTAAAAGTAAAACTGACTTTGGTTATATTTCTTTGCCTTCACCCACAATGTGTGAAAGATTAACCAGCGATAAACCAAATTTATTGAAACCAACACTGCGAGACTGTAACTGATTTTTGCCCAAGTCAGTGTGAAATAATTCATCTCTTCATAGGCAGTTTTATTTTGGTGTCTGAAACAACCAGGCACATTGTAGCATACCTACAAACAGCCAATCACAATCACTCAGGTCGCACCGTCTTGACTGTGCACTTTATTTCAGTGTCAGATAACAGATACTATACATTTACCTGCACACAAGAAACCAGATGAGTATGAGTAACCAGGTTACAGTGGGAAATTGGGTAACACACGTTACCTTACATTGATTTCTCAAAAGTCAGTATGCACACGCTCCCCAATTATCAGGTTTCTCCAGCACCCGCGGTGTTTCCCAAACGGTCACCACCGCTGACAACAGTGCTGCAGCTACTCGCAGCTGGCATTGAGCACCACACAGTCTTGTGGGAATTTTCCCAAGCTGTGCCCCGATGCTCAGCAAGGGCGAAGCAGGCAAATGTGTTTTTCATTTCCTTATATTTTCACTGGAGCATAAAATTGTTTAGCACTCTTTAACGAGCATGTAGAGTATACGTTTTACTCTAGAGAGTCACTTGAATGTGTGTAAGAAGTCAACACACCGTCATGCCACAGTCATAAGGGTTAAACACACTTGAAAGCCGGGTAAGTGATTTGTAAGTAGCCTAACGGATGATTGTGTTGAGCTAGTTCCTGTTTCCTTGGTGAATATTCAATCATGAAGTTTGAATGTGGGTTCAAATTGGGTGCAGTGGACAGGCAGGCAGCCTGGCAGGCAGGCAGCTGCTTTCCCCTGCTGCCTGCACTGGATACAGCACTGAACCTTTGAGTGGTATGGAGTACTAGACTTTACTGGCCTACTTTCACCCCAGGTTGCGTGTAACATGAACGCAATTTAAAGGCTTATATAAAGAATGTGTTGAAACTTACCTTGGCTTATATCTCTGTATTAATGTGCACAAATTCCCACACACAGGATGGCAGCAAAGATAGGGAAAAAAATGCATAATAGACCTTTTTCACAGCAGCCATCAGGTAAACACAGGTGCTACTAATGACCGGAATGAAAGTTCTGTTCCATTTAAGTGTAGCAGAGTCTTTCCAGTGAACAATAGCACGACCCTGGCTCTGTTAGGCCTAAATGGAACAGAGCCTTCATTAATATCATTAGTAACACCTGTGTTTACCTGCTATGTCATGTCAAAATGGCTGCTGTGAAAAAGGTCTATAGTATAGGATTCAGTGCGTACTTCATGACGTGGAAAAATCTGAGAAAGTTGCCACACAAGTCCAGATATTCTCTGTTAGCAACATTTAAGGCCCACAAAAGCCAAATTTTCCAAAAGCTGAAAGTGCTGTCCATATCTGTTTAAAGACCAAATTTGACTTTAGGGTATGAACACATGTAGCGTACTTTGAAAAGTTGCTAGTTTTTGGCCAGTTGCGACCAGAGATTTACAAAACAAAACTCACATCTACTTGCAAAAGAATCTCAATGCGTCTGTGCTGCAACGTTCTGAAACCTTCCAGTTTACAACTGTTTGTAGTTTACAACTGTTTGTAACTAGAAGCTTTAAAGGACGTTTGTAGCCAGATACTTTCTAACATGTCTTAAAAACTGAATGAGGTCAGTGACAGTGAATTACTTGCTGTACCAGCAATTCATTTTCTGCTTCATCTCCATCTAGTTTGTTTACGGTGTCATGTCCACTCTCCCCTGACACTCTTTGTAGTGATTTGCTGGTGGGTAAAAAACAAACAAACAAAAAATGTTGACGTCAGTGGAAAAAGTTCAGCTGAAAAAGATGTTATGACCGTTAACTTCCAAAAGCGCCAAGTCCACTATTTTGGCAGTTAGGGGAAAAAACGCTACATGTGTTCACACCCTTATTCGGGGTCTCTGCAGATCTGTTGCTATGGTAACAATCTTGGCTTGGACTTCAGCGTGAATAATGAACGGCTAGTTAGTTAGCTGATGCTACAGGGAGAAGAATCAAAGGCCTTCAAACCCTGAAACAAATAGCTGACTCAGAGGTCATCCTGTTGTCATCACATGACATCACACAGGGTGACAGAAGCAGGATGAAGCATAGCTGAAGTAAATACTTGCTCACACATACTGTACCTGTATTAATCTAGCATGGAGTAAATATATGTGACATCACAAGGGACATTACTATGATTTTATTGGCTACAGTATGTTAAATTCTTGATTCTGATTGGTCAATCAAGGTTTTCTGCGGTTGATTATTTCTGTTGTCAAGCTGCGACCTCATCACCATACCTGTTCCTGTAGGCTAATGTTAGCAAGCTAGCGACATATATAGAAAGAAGTCTCTTCAGAAGCTTACTAGTGACATCCAGTGTCAACAAGATGTTATGACCATTAACCATGTTAAGTACATTACTAGGCTTCAAGCACCAGGGAAAAGTGTAGCAACATACTTTTCATTAGTCCAGGCTACAGGTGAACACCTCTCCTAGCTCACCGAGCCACTTCGCAACTTTGAAATGTAAACATGACTTCTCAGCCCACCCTATAAAATGTTTTATCTTTGGTTTTACTACTGATGTTAGTGTGGAGGCAGCTGTACAAGCTGTGTAATAAGCAGGTTGAGGATTATCCCTTTCAAAACGAAAAAAAAACCCCACTGCAATACCAACTTAATATTTTTTCACAGCCTTATTCTGTACAATACTGATAAGCATTTTCACTAGTTGCATTTACCTCTAGCAGTGTGAGTTTCAACATGCAACTAACGTTACATCAAAAGAAGGTTCTGGCGTTGCTTCACCTTTGGAGGAGGAGGAACGTAATTGGTGCCAAAAGGCAGTGGGAGCATCAATGAGTCACACCATTTTGTGGGCCAAAGTTCAGCTGAACTTAACTCAGTGCATATTTGAGAGGCAAAATTCCGAAACAAATGTGATTTATTTTTTGAATGGTATGAATTGGACATGTATCTTTTTTTTTTTACCTTTGGTGTGGTCCCCATCCCTACCTCTTACTCTAATTATAAGGGTAATTTGATAAAGCCTTTTATGTGTGCAGCATAAATGAATACTGTATGTGACACCTCTGTAGCTATAACCTAATTTAAATAATGACATCTCCATGTGAACAGGCCCCTTTATCATTGTAACTATAGCCATGATTTTCCTGTTCAATGATTCATGCTTCAAGTCATACTCAGTCATATTCCATGTTGATTTCCTGGCCTGAGTTGTGATATTTTCAGTTAAGTGTCTGTGTACCTCCCCTAAACTAAACCATCCCATTAGAGAAGCTATATGGATGTCTGTGTGCTGCTTCTCACCCAGAACTGAAGAAAGCCATATCACCTGAAACATCTGCTGCTTGCCTTGCACTGTAATTGTTGCACTTATGGAAAGATACATTTTTGGCAAGGAGTGATG
>OMLF01021485.1:0-14716 GCA_900302615.1 Holocentrus rufus | reverse complement strand
TTTAAACCCAGGCCTTTCTTCAGACTGACTAGTTGCCTGACAGTTGGAGCATCAGGCTGACTTGTGGACTTGAAGAAGAGGACTTGATGGCCCCTCATCAGCACCTTGCTGGCTGCTAGCTGGCTGTGTCTTGGCTCAGTCTCTGTCCTGCTGGAAGCTGCTTGGAGGTTTTTGTTCTTCTGGGTGTTTCTCTCCATGATGTTCTCGCTCTTCAGCCTGTCCAGGACCAGCAGCAGGGAGTTAAAAGGTCTTTCACTTTCTCTCAGCTGCACCATCCCTCTCAACGCAGCCTCTCTTGCCTTCGTCTCCATCCCCTCTCTCTCTTTTAGCTGGACGGTGGACAGAGTGGCCATGGCGGCAGTCATGTCTGCTTTGTCCTTAATGGCTGACTTGATTTTTGTCTCCGTTTCTGGCGTCTGGCAGGTTTCTCCAGCCTGCTCCTCTCCTCCCTGCAGCTTCTCTCTCTCGTCCCTCCAGGCCTCACGCTCTTTGATGATCTGAGCCTCCAGTTGCAGCTTCTGCTCGGCCCATCTCTTCTCTTGCTGTCTCAGATGCTCATTGGCAACCATTAAAGAATTGAACTGAGAACTTTGCTTTTATCTTGTGTATCTCCTCCTGGGCAGACTGGGCCTGCAGAGCCGCGAGGGTGGAGAACATCCATGCTCAGACTCTCAATCCTGCTTTCCTTCTCCCCCGAGCCATTTGTCCCGCTCCTCCTTGTCCTGCAGGGCCTCTTCATCTCGCTCCTGCTCTTTATGGATGCTCTGGTGGAGAAGAACAATCTCATTGCTCGTCTCATTGAAGGTGGCGGTTCCCCACCCCACCGCTTCCTTTACCCTCTCCTCCAGGTTTTCTCATTCTCTCCTCCATATCTCCTTGTTTCTTCTGGAGGATTCTCTTCGGCTCTTGGCCTCGCTGAGCGCTTTGTGGAGGTGCTGCAGCTTGTTATCTTTCTGCCTCAGCTGTGAGACCCACCATGCTGCATCTGTCCTCCCCCTCTGCTCTGCCTCTCTGAGGTTGTTCCTCAGAGTTAAAATCTCACGCTTTTCAGCTCAGAGCGCAGCCTCCATTCTGGCTGTGGAGGTAATATTATTGTCTATATAATATTATATAATATATAATATTATCTTAATTATCTACATGTCTTGAAGAAGTTTCAAAGCTGTGGCTCACAGAAACTGAGAGAGCTGCAGCGGGATATATAAAGATCATGACATCACTCAGGTTGTATCAATTTTGCAAAGCAAATTAGAAATAAACTGTTGACATTCTCATCATGTGCATGTATGGTTTTGTCAATTTACACACCCACCAAAACACACCTTGTTTCTCTATGTGGCATACATTTGTGGAACAAATTATTTATTCAGCCTACACAGGTGGAGGAACGCAAATTGCAAATTAATTTGTCTGCTAGCAGAATTGGCTTCTTATATCTGCCTGCCTTTATGCTTGTAGCCTGCCTTCTTTCACCAAAACTCACTGTGGAGGCAGATTATATGAAGTTAACTAGCATTTACCACAGCTAATAGATTATTCTCCTCAACTGAAGAGCTAGAACTCTATAAATCACTGGCTCAACCTGTTAACCCTCACTTTAGTTTCCTCACAGCAACTGTAACGATACTGGAACTGCAACTGGACGATATCAAACCCAGTTTCCCCAGAGCTCATTCCTGACCCCTCCATATGCCACCAGGGAAAGACTTAATGTATAATGTGCAGTTTCATTATCTGAGTTCATGAGAGTACAAACATAAACACACAGACACACACACACACCTATATACACGCATAAATTACATGGCTGTGTCACCTGAACATGACTTTTAGTCAGTGTCATGTTGTCATTTGTATCTGGATCAAAAAAATCTATGGGTTTTTCCCATTTTTTTTCCCATTCCCTCCAAATAATTTCTGACATTTGGATGTCTTCTGTTTGGGAATTTTTTTGAATTTCTCATACATTTTTTATAACCTGAACACGATCAGTGTAGTTTTAAATAAATAATAATAAAAAGAAGCTAAATCAGACACCCATGATAACCCATTGCACTCAAGTGAAGTTATAGTGAATCTCCCTCTCTTAATAAATTTATTGTCATCCTTCAACAAAGACAACTGATTGGGCAAAGAACTGGACATCATAGCTGCTAACCAGCTATGTTTATGGCTCAGCAGCAAGCTGCAATCATTCTAATCTAAATTTATCGAGCAAAGTTTATCACAGAACACTCAGTTATGTATTTAATGTGCACTGCAGTGAGCTTTTTGCTGGCAAAATAATTATTTCAGCTGGACAGCGGCAGCAAAATTCAATGGATCCAGTCCCATTTACATTAAAAGAGAAACATGCAGATGAAAGCATCCAAGTTTTAAAGGCCAGCTTACATCACAGACTGTTACAGGAATGATTAAAAAACCCTATTGTACCTGGAGAGAAATGCCTTGGATTAATAAAAAAGGAGAATTGTTTTAGGAGAAGTTAGATGGTAGGAATTACAACCGCTAAAGACGTGTTCATAGTTATAGTTATAGTATAGTTATAGTAGCTACCTACCATCTAACATTTCCAAAACAACTCTCTCAACCTTGTTGGAGCCAGACAAATGATTGCTGTAGACTTCTGACTTAAGTCTTTCTGCTAAGCTAACACGAAATGCTAACCATCGGAACCAAAGCAGTGGACATACTGAGGTGAAAATGGCATCAAACATCTGTCTCACTCTGGGTAAGTCGGAAAAGGGTATTTTGCCTGAAATGTTGGAGTATTACTTTCAATTTTCAAACTCTTTGTGCAGCAAAATCCTCCATTCGTATGTCCGGGACAGTTTTTGGTTTGAAAGCTAGTTTAGTAAATAATGGCAAAAAGGTTATAAAGGAGATTTTTGAGAATTTTGTACTGTGTCTGACCCTTTTTCTCTCAAGCTGACAGGAATGTTTTAATAAATCATACAAAAATATGTCCGTGTGTTGGTGACAGGAAGGCACAACTCCCCTTCCTTGATATTAATGAGTCAAGTTAAAATTGTTAATCTTGATTCCAATTAGTGTGTGTGTGTGTGTGTGTGTGTGTGTGCGCGCGCATATTTCACCAGGAGCTTTCTGTTTGAAGGGAGAAACGCCTTGGGATGGCGGTGAACCAATTAATCTATCCTGTAATAGACTGTATGCTGGTGGATTATTGTACTGATTGGAAGGTTCAGACCCAGGCAGTTAATTAGCTTTACAGGTTTGCCTGACGTCCACATCTCTCTTAACTCCCTCATTTAATTTTCACTCTTAATATAATTATCACAGGGTCTATTATTGATCAACTGTAGGTACGCGAGCATCCCACAGGAGAAGCTGCTCCTCCTCCCTGGCACTCGCTCATCTCCTGTAATTTTTCCATGTGCTTCTGCCTTGGACTCAACACTGTCATACATGAGAGCAAATTGTAACATGAAGATGGGATCCATGTTGTGTGAGCAGAACAGCAGACATGGCATTCGAGACAGTGATGGGAACTAATTGAAGTCGACAGTGAGCTGATACACTGACATGATCCAGGTCGGAGTATCATCGTTGATCTTCATCATTCGCTGCTGTCCATCGCTGCTATGTATCAAAATGTTGAAATGTTGTTTTATATATTTATACCATACATGTTCTAGCTTTAACTCTTTCTTTGGAATAAATGTTACGTTCCTCACTGTAGAGACTTGTGTGAACACAACCATTTTTTTTTCAATTCTTATTACTTATGCTGCTTTGGCAGCTATTCAGTAGATACATTGTGATATGCAGTTGCAATTATCATCATAACCACCAATGCTTGTGTGATGTACATTTCAAAATCAAAGTGAGCCATTGATGTTCTTTCAGTAGTACTGTATTTGGCTATAGTCATTAGCACGATATTCTTCACATTTAGAGAGAGAGAGAGAGAGAGAGAGAGAGAGAGAGAGAGAGAGCAGTGTACTTCAAGTCTTTATCTCAACCACAAAACAGAGAAAGGGCTCAGATTCAGTACTTGTTATATTTAAGTTGTAAGGGAAATCAATCAATCAATCAATCGTTCAGTCAATCAATCAGGCCTGTGTAACTCTTTCAGTATATGCCTGGTGAAGTGGTCATTACTTTATCTTCTCATCAGTTGACACATCCATCTCAATTAGGTGGTGCACTATGCTATATTGAATTTCACAAAGCAAGTTGGAAAACAGTGCAAGATGAAGGCATCAGTATGAGTATGACGATCGGTACACACTCATTCATTCCTATTTGTTCATTAGCAATTTCTGACACTTATCGCACACCTATTTGTGACAGTGGAGAAACACCATCAGTCTGTGTTACACAATTATTCTTCCTACCCCTTATCTCAGTTGTCTTGCTTAATCAGCTGGCAAGCCTTCTCGCTCAGCCACTGAAGGATTCATGGCTATGTAAAAGGGATTTGAGATATTGTACGTCCCATAACAGCATAGCAGACCATTGAAATTTTTGGTCATTCCTCGGTGGTAATTCAAGTCAGTCTAAATCTGTTCACTTCAGAATTGTGTACTTGAGAATTGGCCCATTGGGAGCGGGGAGGGGTGAAACCTGGCACTTAAACCCCAGCAATACAGGGGAGACATCGCAAACAAATGTCACCTGCTTTTGAGCAAGGCATTTACTGTCCTATTCAGCCAACAGAGCACCCAGTGAGGACTCAGCTGGTGGCTACAATCTGCTATTGGCTCATTTAACATAGAACAGGCTCATGGGAGCTAATTAAAGAGCCGTCAGGTGAAGACTTACCATTTCTAATTGCCTCCCAGGGGTCTAAGGGCTATGAACTGAGAGAGAAGAGTAAGAAATTGAAAGGGTTTTATATACAGTATATGTATAAAGAGAACGAGAGAGGAAAAACTTAAGAAATCTCTCTTTTGAGGAGCATTTGCATCTTGACTAAAAATGAACAGCCGATGCGGGCACAATTTGGAGCCAGCTGAATTGTTGCAGCTCGACACTATTAATTCCACTTGCAGTATTTTACAGCACCCAAAACACAGCGAATGGCAAAACACTACAGTATAATGACGAAGTTTACGGAAAGCTTACATCGAAGCAATGCCCGGACATTACCTTCATTCATTCACGGGGGTGGCAGTAGCCTAAAGTTTAGAGAAGTGGGTTTCAGATCTTGAGTTTGAATCCTCAGACCACCTGGGAAAATGTGCGTGGGGAAAGCGAATGAGAAGCAGCCTCCTTTCCCTCACAAATTACTACTGAGGTGCCCTTGAGCACTCATTTAGCCACAGAACTGCTCCAGTGGAGATATTCAGCACTGGACAGCTCCCAGATGTCAATGTGTGGACCTGTACAAATGAAAATAAAAGCAAAAAAAAAAAAATACATTGCAGTTTTACTATAATGCTGGTACAATAGAGAAAATCTTTGGCACTGGCCGAGTCACCATGGAAGCAATCCCACCCACCCTGGCAGCTGTTATGAGGCCTTGATGCCAGCTGTGATATGCCCATCAAACTGGAAATGAGAGCAACAACACATGGTCAGCAGGCTTTGTACACATCATGAACGAATACGAATGAACAGGGTTGTTTTGCTGAAATGTGCCGAATGAACCCTCTGGAATGAACTTTGGGTCAGGATCATTGACGATTACTTCTAGCTCAAGTATCACTTAGTGCCTTAATAGTGTGTGACAGCCGTTTCCAAGCTTATATTTGCATCTGTAATGGCTGCAACACCCCGAGACGTCTAAAGATTTGCCGAGAAAAACTGAGGTCCGTGTTTCAGCAATGAGCAGTCGCTCTGTTGCTATTCCATCATTTCTTCCATCAAACGGCTTTGAATTATAAATGCAGTTCAGCTTGAAACGACCTTATCTCATGCAGTGTGTTACACCTGAACTGAAAACATCATCTGTGTAGCATCATTTAGTGTAGAGATACAAGGGTTTGAGGATGGCAAGATTCACCGCAGTGTGTTTTAAATCAGTGGGCATGATTCCAGGTGCTGTTTCTATTCCTGAAGCGATGCAAATGCATGCTGGAGATGCTAGAGTACTTGCTAGAGAGTGGATGCTATGAGTGCCTCATTTCACAAATACTTCAAAGATTCTTACTCATTGCAATTTGTCATTTGGTGGAATGTTATAAATATAGTAAGTCTAGATGTAGATACAGTATTGGGGTGGGGCAGAGCTTCCTATTTAGTCTTCTGGAGGTGATATAACTGTTCAATCAAACATCTGTAATGGGAATTGACCACCTGATAAAGCCAATTCCATATCGGATATTTCCTCTTGCATTTACGTGATGGTGACATCATATCCTGAGTAATGTACAAGTTAATGTCTTTCTTTAGTGTTTCTTTTCTTGGCAGTGTGAGACATATGGAGAGTACAGGCTGCAGCTGAGAAATTTTCTCAGGATGTTTTCCAGGAAGTGAAATAAATAGATCTGGAAACATGGTGATTCCCACCAATCATTTTACAGACCAAAGCACCCCAGAGGCGTCAGTCTTTGATTAAGTTAGTGGCCCACTTTAGAACACCTCTGGTGCTCTGACCTGTGCCACAGTCTCCTGGCTACACAGAACAAGGAGAAAATAATGATGAAAATAGTCAAAGTGACAGAGGGCGCAGGTGTGTGTGAGGATGAGTGTGGGCGAAAGAGAGAAAGAAAGAAAGAGAAAGAGAAAGAAATAACGTTTCTCTGTGTATTTGTTTTGTGGAAAAGAGAAAAAGGCTGACAGAGAGAGACAGTCTCCACGCCAGTGTTTAGTTGTTTAGTCATCAGATCTGTGTTGCTTTGCATGCATAATGTACAGGCTGCTGTAATTTGATCAAACTTCTTTGCTCTCATAAAATGAGCATAAACACTGCAGAACATTGTCAGAAGAACATTCATTATTTGATGCTCACTGGGAATGAGGGCTACGGGTATTGAGTGGTTGTTTTCATAGACAAAGCCTCTCAGCCATCCAGACTCATCGTCTTCCTTATCTCCACCTGCTCTTTTGTATGGCCCCACTGCCACCGTCAATGATGCGGACTCATTTGTTATCCTCCACCACAGGGTGATGTTCACTGAGAGGCCAAAAGGTGCTGCTGACAGTATGATGTGTCTGTGTCGTAGTCTTCTCCACACCGCGAACACGGGGGGTAAAAATGATGAACATTTGCATAACGTATTTCTACAGTGCGTCAGTGATGATTTTGCCTTGTGGACCGATCATCACCAGCATCGGTGAGGGGAGAATCCTCCAGCTACTCCATTTGAGACTACCACAGGGAGGAGTGATTATCATAAAAAATGCTGCCAAAAAAAAATTGCAAAAAATTTAAATCATTCAGCTTCTGCAGTCTCCAGTCTCTCAGATACCACTCCAACAGCAGCCTTTGACTTTCCATATCAGCTCTAACTCCACATGGCACATAAAAAAAATGTGATACCATACTTTAATACAGTATATGACACATTACGATACACTATGCTAGGATACGATACAATTCCATCATATGATACAATGTAATACAGTATGATATGATACAATATGATATGATAGGGTACAGTATAATAAGATAAAATAGATACAATATGATATAACACTATGTGATCTAATAACATGTGATACTACACTACACAGTGAATGTGATACTATACTATACAAATAAATACTATACAATTTAGTACAATCTGATACTTTACAATATGATGATACAGTATGTCACGATACTGTACTATATAATATAATATGATATGATAGGATCCAGTATCATAGGATACTACTGTGCTTGATATAATATAATGTGATACTATACAATACTATATGATATTGTACAATGTTATTCAATAATGTGATATGATGCAATCCAAGAGACAATGATACATTACTATACTGTGCATTATGATACAATGCAATACAATTTCATGCGATAAGTTGCAATATGATAAATTACTATATGATACAGTATGATTCAGTATGATATAGTACAACAATATGTTATACAACAGGATACAATACTATAAAACATGATAAAATACAATACTGCAGTGCATAATAAAAAAAATATGATTAAATATGATATAAAACATTAAGTTAATTTTATCACTCACTCGCAATTAAGTTTTTGGTATTAATCAGCACATGAGAAAATACATCATGAAAAATATATATACTACTTTTGTGAAATATACATACACATACAATACAGAATTAACAACATTCATTTTCTGTGAGACTCTCTGTGAGAGCGACCACAGACAGAACTCGCTTTCAACGCTTTTTGGTGACAATTGACATTTGGTAACAAACACAATGAGATGCAATCTTACATGAAATGTGCTAAACAAATAAAATGGATTTGATTCAATAACAAAGGTTAAAATACTGATTATTCAAAATGTTGAACATTCTTCGTCTACACATCCCACATTCACACATCCCTGCCTGTGGATGACCAACTGAGTGAGAAAACAGCAAAGGTATAACAAGAAAAGTGAACACATGGTTTGAGACACGGGGCTGCATGGCCAGTGCATTTCATTGCAGTATCTGCACCGTTGCACAAACCTCCTCTGTCACCGTTAGGACCGGTCAGTTATAATGTGGATTAAACTTACTGAGTCATTTGTCTTTATATAGGCCCACTTCCCATGCTGTGTCTTACTTTCTGATTTAACAGAAAGTCAGAATAAAAGATATTTCTTTGGGCCTCCTTGTATACAGTTTTGTATTTTCCATGTTTCCTACTGCATGGAACAAATAGAGCAAAAGAAAATGTAATAGTGCAGTTCCATACAAATTAGCCATAAAATGTGTTTCATTTCATCATTTTATCCACTACATGAATGAACAATCACTGCACTAACACTGTGTGACTCTCTGGCACCTCAAAGCCAGAAAGCATACATTTAATCTCAGACAGAATACATCAATAGACAAAGAACTTTCTATTGAGATTGGACAATATGGGTAAAATGGACAAATTACTGATCACACCGTGAAAAATGGAAGAGAAAAACATGTACAACATAATTATATACCAAATACAGTGTGAGTGCAAAAGACATACTGTACACTACACTTATTTATAATGTTAGATCTTTGTACACACAGTATGGTTTGGCAACATTAAGTCCATCTCCATTCACACTAGTTGCGCACACTACTAATTCCCCTTGACTTCATTTGATTTGACTCCATTTGATTTCATTTCTAAAAGGTAGAGGTAATTTCCAAAACAGTAAATCATGCTCACACATCTCACTGCATTCCTTTGAAAGTTGATTGCCTCCTAATACATTAGAAATAGTGTCTTTTAAAATCTCTAGCAGGTGCAAGTGGAAAGTTATGAGTAAAATGTCTAAATCTAATAGCCATGAAGATGCAATCATTTTATTGGCTCTTCATGTAGGTGAAGCTATTAGTTGTACCACAGGCCAATGACTATAAACCCATCTCCTCTGATTAAATCAAGCTTTTCTGAGGTTGAGAAAGAGAGAAACAGTCAGAGAGAGAGAGAGAAGGGACTTTAGAGGACAAATGGTTGGGGCATGAAAAGCAGTTTAGAAATGGTGTGCAAAGTGTTGTGGTATGCATGCTACTTAAAGTTCTGTATCTAGTCTATTTACTTCTCCCCAAACAATTTAACACATGACTTCATATGTGACTGATGTATTCCTAAATATGATTTATTTTAGATAGCTGGTATAGACAACACTTTTAAACCTGTTGTGATGTTGCACCCAGGCGTTGCCAAGTGATGTGCTGATGATCAGGGCGGAAGGCTAATTCAATGTGCTATTTCTGGTGTGAAAACGGGCTTGGAATAAAAACCTTCCCACAATGGCTGCTGACTTGTTTACAACCCCAGAGCCATTTTCTCTGATTTACTTTTATCCTGCAGCTGATGATTGCATCACCAGAGGCGAGAGATACTGATGCTGCTCGCTGGTCTTTGCAGCACTACTTCCACAGTCTCACTGAACTGCGATTGGAGCTCTGTCTTTTGACTGATTATGTTATGGACTTTGACTTTTTGCTCTTACCTTCAATGTGATTTTAATTGTGTTTTTGCCTTTGTACTTTGCTGCTTGTTGGGATCTGAGAATTTGAGTTTTAATCTCAGCGAGAGTGCTTAAATAAAAGTTAAATACTTAAAGGCTGCAATCAGACGTCCAACTATGTCAAACTGTATATCTCTGCAGTGTAGTCCTGTCTATTCTGAACCTTCAGTGTCCAAAATGTGTTCAACAGCATTGCCTCAATATCTCAATTTAAGTGCTAAGCTCTCCCTCTCTTCTTCTCTGATCTTCCTTTAAGATCCACACCCATGAATACTTTGACTTCTAGCAGCTCCGCAAGATTTAGATGTCTTCAACGTGCTGCTTTGATCAAACTTGAACAGAGATATCGATGAAGCAGCTGAAGATGGGGTCACATCTGCAGCTGCGTGCGTCTACGTGTGTATGTGCAGGATTGTAACTCGTGAGATGTTGAAATGTGCATATTTTAGTCTCAAAGATTCCTGAACATGCGAGAACTAGAAGTCTGAGTGGATCCGGTTCACGCTTGTGACTTTTCAGTTCCTTTGAATGACGGATCTTGTCTGGCACTTCAGGCCTTCAAAGTCTCAGTCTCATTCTCCAAAAAGAATGAAACAAGCACTCTGGGTTTGGCCCAGACAGTACAGAGGGAGATATTTCTATCTCGAAATCTCTTGGTATCAACAATTTCTGATTCTGGAATTGGAAAACAGTCCACATGACTTATTAAGAATGCTGGTCAGTTTGAGGTTCAGAAGCCTGGCGGCCTCGATATAACTGAGATGTGAGGGAGCAAGGAGGAGAGGCAGCCGGCTGTTATTACCACCACCATCTTTGATCCCGACCACAGCAATTTAAAACGACATTCGGCCCGGCTTTTGGCAGACCCACATGATCAACCTGGTGCATTCCTCTGGCCCTGAATGAGAGCACGTCTTGACCCACTCAGAGGGTACGGGCGGTGATGGGGGAATGGCAGCGGGCGGAGGGATGTGTTGTCTGTTTGGGTGCCTGCTTGTGTGCTAGAACTGTAAATCTGCTCAACAGGGCACCCTCATTTGCAACTGAATACCAGTTATGCAAGCAAAGAGAAAGCCCAAATGTCGATCTCCTAACCCTGACTGTCCGGCCCGGCTGGACCAGTCAACCCTGAGAACTTTTGTTTTGACTGCAAACTTGTGGAAACTCGTATTTTTACATGACCTGTGTAACTGCTTAGATAAACCACTCAAATCAATAATACTAAATGCAAATCCTGTAGCACAGAGGAGGAACACAGCCTCGCTTTGCCTTCAAATGTCTTGGAGAGGTGTTCATTGAACGTTAGGGCATTTGAACCATCAAAGGAAAACACCAACAACTTTAAAAGCCTTCATTTTGATGGCTAATAGCAATACTATTGTAAAAAATGTCAGACATTAAAAACGGGTTTAAAAGACGAATAAAGCAACAGGAATGAAATAGCTAAAACAAATTGTATGAAAGCCTGTTTTTAAAATAGGTGTTTAATGAACTGTTTTAAAATGAGATGACTTTTTTGCTAGCCTAATCTTAGTCGATACTTTGGTATGGCCAGGATCTCAGGCTCAACTAATAAAAGCTTAAAGATCTGAGTTGCAGCTAGGAGCAAGACTGTCGAGCTTCAAAAGTAATCAGTAAAATCTTTCAAAGCAGCTGAAAAACCGAGCATTCAGTATGGAAGTTAAAATAAGGGTGATGTGATCCCATGACATGCATTTATTTTTTGTCAATAACCTAGCAGAAAGTAAAATTCATTTTAGTTCCTGAAAACACAGGATGTCCCTTGACCAATAGCTGTTTTTTATCATTTGCAAGTCAATATTTACCAGGGAACATTGGATAGAACTGTTTTTCCCTGAGAAGTAAAATCCTTAATAAAAGGTTCCAGGGTGACTTTGAAGCAATGTTGCTTACACACAAAATTTGACACTTTCCAGCAGTTTCTGTGCCACAAAATGGCTCTTTAATTTATTTGTGTGTTTTTTTAAATGGACAGTTGTTTTAGCCCTAAATCCTCAAGTAATTTCAGGTTTTAGGTCCTTACAGAACAAAAATATTTTCACATTTGACAAGTTTGACCAGCCTCGTATATGACTTTCCCAAATCCATTTGTACAGTGTGATGATGATTAATAAAAGGTGTCAACATATGTAATCAGGAAAGAATGCTGACCTCAATACATTTTAAGATGCATGATAATAAATGCTTCTCTGCAGCCCATCCCAGTGGTCTGTGAGAGAGCATAAAATACTGACCTGAAACTAGCCCTCCTGCCTGAAAGAAATAATCACCAGGTGCACCAGGCAATATCTCTTGATTTATTGAAGTATTGATTTTGTAATTCAATTTTAAAATGGGCTCTTGGTGACACATGGGGCAGCAGATGCAAGATAAATGTTATAAAAACAGACATAGCAGCAGAAACTATGATTTACTCTTTGCGTCAGGGCTGTGTGGAGCCAATATGAGGAGGGGGCGGGGCATGGGTGCACCCTGACTGCACTTCATTCCCTATGTTAAATCCTCTGTAGCACCCACACCCAGGTTATGACACCCACCAACAATAAATAAATAACAGGCTAGCACTTCAAACAGAATTTTTTAACTGTCCTCACATCATATTTCCATGAAGTCACTGAAGATTATTTAGTCCTGCATGAATAATTGATAAAAGGATATAACACCATTTTTTTCCATGCATTACAACTGTCCAGAGCAGAATAACAGAGTGTTTACGCCTGGTTATGCAAGGGCTAAATCATGTAGATTGGGTCATATTTTTTCATATCACTTCTTGTTGATGTTTATGCCTCCTTTTGCTCGCACTGCTTCTTGCACCGAGCTGATCCACAATTTATTCATTGCAAATAGCCTGGACCTGAAGTAAGCAAACAGTACATTTGGAAGAATTTCACCATGATTTAAAAAGACCAATAAAATGTCCCATTAGTCTACCCCAAGCAACTATAGAAAAGCGCTTACACAGAGTAATGAGTACACACCCAACCAAAAGCATGTACTTAATGAAAAATAGGTACATTTTCTGCGAATAGGAAGCATATTTCCTGCATATGGTAACCCAGCGGCAAACAGTGCTGTAATTGTTTTCCATGCTCAATAAACTACCTGGATGGTTTTTTTTCTTTTTTTTCTTGTTAAAGTGCACATTATTAGCTTGTGAGCTTGCAAGCAATTATGCTCTATCTGCTCGGCTCTTCAGAGGACCACAGTGGACACGAAATGATGTTTCCCTGGAGGACCAGTTATGCTAGTAAACTATGTTTTTAAAAACATATTAAGAGAAAGGCTTGCAGTGTGGTAAGGCTGCTGTTTGGCTTTTGAAATGGCCTCGGCTGCAGTGTTTTTGATTCTACACTGATCCCTGAAAAGTGGAGTGGATCGATAATAATGGGATCTATATTATTATATATGATGGAGGGGATTTGAGGTCGCTGAGTGATAGCTGTACTCAGCAAAACTGACAAAGTGTTGGTGTGCAGTACATTTGTGGACATTTGAATGCAGCAGATCTGTTAGCAGCAATGGTCGCTGAATGATGACTTCATTTACCTCACTATTCCATGCATAAACATAAGTTTATTTGGATGTATTGCACCATGAAGCAGATCAATCTAGACAACGTGAGAGTCCAGATTCAACTCAGTGTGATAGAAACAAGCATTTATTATTCATTTTTCTGCAATGAAATGTTTAGACGTGTTTACTGTAGCTGGCAAACTGTACAAATTGTGCAATTTTCCTTGTCAGCTGTTTGGCTTCTTTTATATGCTTCCTTATAAAATTCCTATCATTTCATTGTGCCATTAAACTATATTTGTGTTGCTTTAAAGGTGACATATTATACCCCTTTTCCACAAGTTAACACAGTTCCCTGGCTCCTCAATGAAATGTCTGTGACATGATTTGGTCAAAACTTCCACAAGATTAAGTTATTACAGCTCATCTTACATGCTATAATAACAGCTCTGTTCAAAACGCTCTGTTTTGGTGCCTGTTGCTTTAAATGCAAATGAGCCACTGCTGACCACGCCCCCTCCTCCACGGCGTGAGCCTACTCGAGTTCGGCTTCGCGCTACCATAGCAACTGCTGATGAGGATTCTGGGAGAACATGGCTGCCGGAGAAAACAGCAGTGCAACCCTACATGTTTGAACTAAAGTCAGAAAGTGAGCAAGAAGAGAATCAAGGTGACAACCGGACGTTTTGGAATGGTTAGTTTATTAACTTTATGTCACTTTGACATTTCTTTTTGTATGTTTGTACGTTAGCTGAGGGCATACGGTCTTGCTGGCTGTGTCGCGGACGTGATATTTTTTCCCAGGATGGAGAAGGCATGACATACATTTTCTACGGTCTTTCCCTAATCTTATTCATAACCAACCTATGCCCAATCGTAGCCTTGACACAAACCTTAACCAGTAACCGAAAATGACCACCCCAAATGCCTTCGTCACCCTTGGAAAAAATACTGCGTCGAGGACAGCCAGCTGCCAACTTAGCCACTTGTGTGTATACAGTGTTTATGTACAGTAAGTTATAAGATGTTATTGTCGTTACACCGGTAAAAGTCGAGCTCAAATGTTGTAGGTCACAGCCAATAATGTTTTCTCAAAAGAAAAGTACATTTCAGTT
>OMLF01021484.1:0-11626 GCA_900302615.1 Holocentrus rufus | reverse complement strand
CCCCCCCCCACCAAAAGAAAGAATCTGTTTTTCAGTTGTGGATGCTCTCTGTGCTCTGTGTGCACTGCAGGGAGGGGTGATGTGAAATATGGAGAGGGATGGTAACAGCTCTCAGGAGCTTCACATGTTGTACTGGTGGTGATTACATTTAAATCTTTCATTTAAATCATCTTAAGCCTGTTGAAGCCTTCACTACTATTTTACACTATTATGGCCTGTCAAAACCGGTTACAGCTTTCATATTGCTCCTCAGAACACATATTACAGACATGATTTTATGTATGCTGATATTATTCATTTTATCTTATTTATTTATTTCTTTCTTTATTTATTTATTTATTTATTCATTTATTCAAATTTTTCTTTTTGTCTTCTTGTAATAAATAACATTATTTTATTCTTGCTATTATTATGCTATGATTATTGATGTTATTGCAGTTATTATTGCGGTTATTATCATTATTATTATTATCATGGTATTGTTTTCCTGATTAACATTATTTTATTTTTTCTTGGTGTAATAAATGCTATGTTGTTGTACTCGTACTATTAGTAGTCCATTTCTACCTATAATATAATATAATATTATATGATATTATATAATATAATGATAAATTTTTCACAAATGCAATTTTAAACTACTATTTATAATAACGTATCATTATTATTATTATTATTATTATTATTATTATTATTATTATTAGATGTTTTCCGTTAGATTTATTAGCATACTTTAAGTGGATCCTGATGCAGCCTGAAGAAAACAGTTTTTGAAAATGACTCACTGCCAGGACAAACAAACAAATAAATCTCTTTACAGACTGCCTTTGAACTTAGTGGTTCTGTCTTCACCACATCCATCAGGGCATAAAACCCTGCATACACACACACACACACCCACACACACACACAGTGAGCACATGCAGCAACAAGAAGAGTCCCTTTCAGTTTAAGTGTAGTTTGGATGAGTTTATTTGCACAGTGTTAAAAGAAAACAAGCAAAGCGATTAAATAAAAGATAAAATACAAAGAATCTACAATGACTCAACTGTGCAGGTGAGGTTAAAAAAGAGGAGTTTATCATCTCAAAACAGAAACACAAAAGAATCAGGATGACAAGCCAAGAACATCTGCAGTGGATATTCAAGTCCAAGTGACAAGAAAAACAACATGGTAGTCAACAGCATGGCATGACATGACAAGGGACATGAAACAAATGATCCTGTGTGTGTGTGTGTGTGTGTGTGTGTGTGTGTGTGTGTGCATGTGTGCATGTACACACAGAAAAGCTGAGGAGAGAGAACTTGTGTAGTTTTGCTAAAGCAACACTTGTTTCTATTTGGTTCTACAGTAAGTTAATTGTAATGTTAATTGTAAAGTTATTGCCAACAAGAATATGGTTATTCAACATTTGAGATCTTAAAAGGTCATTTTGAAAAAGAAGTGAACATTTTTGGAGATTAATTGAACTCGTTTCAAATGCTGTTTCACTAAATCAGGAATTAAACTAATATTGTATTTCCTGTATTCTTGTATTTGTATCTCTTCGTTCCTGTCATGGAACAAGACAGAATGAGGCAGAATAGTCCAACTGTATCAAGAGAATAATTTGACCCAAGAAAACTGCTGAAACCAGTTGACTGACAGTGAAAAAAAATTTGAATTATTTCATACTGACATATTTTTCACTTAAGTATTGAGTAGTATTGACAATGTACCTTGTATTTCTGGGCCCATTTTCTTATGTGCTGTGTTTTTCTTATTTGTGTGAATTACAGATATGATGTCACATTTAGATATTTACAGCACAGCTACAATTTCAGGTATCTAAAACATCAAATGTAAACGTCAAGTTTCACTGTCAGCCGAGGGAGAAATCCCTGATAGAAAATGCAGACAGAGCCGTTTGTCCACTGACAGGAGCCTCGACAGACCAGAGTGCAACGCAGCCGCAGGACATTCTGAGGTTCGACGAAGGGACACGGCTCTCGCTTTTTCTCAGCTCACTCTTCTGCTGTTACAGGGTCGCAGCCACATCAAAACTTTGACTTAGGTCCCAACATCCCAGCAGCTACTTAAAGGCAATTTACTTGAATTTTCCACATTTTTCCAATAGATTATTTTTCATCTGAACTTCAGAAAAATCTGACATTTTCTCCCCCATTCTTTTAATTCCTGTAATTACAACACCCAGGTTAGATGTGCTGTTTTTCCTGAAGATGTTTGAGACCTGTTGAAAAATCTAGAGAGAGAGAGAGAGAGAGAGAGAGAGAGAGAGAGAGAGAGAGAGAGAGAGAGGGACAAAGGTACAAAGCTGCCTGATTATGATTCAAAGCTCTATATGATATATTGGAAGGCCAAATATGCTTGATGGCATGGTAATTAGGAGCCATATATTTTCCCCAGCAATGTGATGCCAGAATCATTACCGCGTATGTCTGTTATGAATATTTCATGAGACTGAGTGGGTATGAATATATTTGTTCACACTTTGTATGTACATACTAAAATTATGGAAAGTTGGACAGTGGAGTTGTTTTAGAGCATTTATACTGTAGCTGTTGGCCAGACACTGGAAAAAAAAGGTGTGGCCTGGCTGTCGGAAAAAAAAGAAAGACCAAAGGAAAAAAAAAACAACAAGAAAAACTAGAGTTAAGGTTGGTCTTTTATTCAAAATTGGGTTCAGTCGGTGTTGTCCACCTCTGATGATAATATGCGTGTGATGAGTTTGATTTATTACATACAGTATTAAACTCTCTAATGCCACATTTCCAGTGGAGTCCACACAAGTATATCAATATATTTGCTATTACATCATCATCATAATCATCATCATCATCATCGTCATTATCCAGGCTTCAATGGAAAATTTATTCTTTCAATGCTGTTTAATTGGCTTTTCCACTCTGCCAAACATACAATTTAAAAGGAAAGACTGAATGCTTGTAATTTGGGGGATTTTCAGGATTTTGGCACCAAAATAATTATTTTTAAAGATGTTGAATATTGGCACTGAATATCAGCTATGTAGGCAGCTCCAGTCCAAAAACATTTGCATTCCATATCAGGCGATGGAGCCCTTATGGAAAAAGCAAAGCCGATGCCGAGTGGGAGGGAATTCAAGTACTATAACCACATGCTATTAATGTAAACTGAGCATAAAGAAATGTAAATACAGAAGAGTCAGAGTTTCCTAAAATGTAATTTATCTCACATACAAACGTGCCCACACACAACCTAACAGTTACATATGCTTGTGCATGTACTGTGCCCCCGGTGCAGGTGCAGGTCTTTTGATTGATGAGCCTGTAAGTGCTTCTAAAGAGAGAGCTGCTCTCTGACAGCTGTCTGTACATACAGTGTTAACATGAAACTGTGAACCCTGTCTCCGTTCATTTTTTTTTCTAACCCCTCTTCTCTCCATCCCTTTTCTTCGCCGACCAGCCTCTCTGATTCTCTCTCCATCGTGACCGAGCCGTGCTGGAGTCAATCTTTCATCCTGAGAGGTGAAGTGCCAGCTCTCAAGGTACAGTAACAAGAACAAGACTCATCTAAATGAACTTCACTCCGCTGTTCCACAGTCCACCAGTGCAGAGGGAAAAACAATCTGCAGCGGTTTAGGGGTTCAGACCAGAAAAGGGAAGCAGCTGCAACTTTGCCGGTGCCAGGATTGCATTTCTATCTCCATGCATTGACGGAAAGTTCAACAATTACCCCAGTGCTCAGCCTCAAAATATGATTAGCATGGACCCAGATGATAATGGCTTTTACATGCAATTACGCCAAAGGGGGAATTACCCAATGTATGGGAATAATGTAGCTGGGGAATGAGACAATTGCTTGCTAATGTCTGTTATTGTTGGCTGGCCCGCTGGAAATTTGTTTATTATAAAGCTTGATATTCAGATAGAAGCTGTGTCTGCAGTAAATCATGTGATGGATATTCATAAACGAGCCAGGGTGATTTTGTAAAAACTTTATATATCCTTTCACTCAATTAGCAATATGAAATGTATTACCGTAAGTGCCTTTGGAAAGTAACAATACTGATGAACTGATGATAGATGACACACACATGTTGTGTTGGCTGTACTGTATGATATGTTCATGCTTCTAGGTGAAAATTAAATACGTTTAGTCAAATATGTTTTTTACATTTTTTGTTTATACTTTACTTGGTGATTACAAATCATCTTAAGATGAGGCAACACAACTGGAAAGTAAAAGAAAAAAATATTTCCATCTTATCAAAATGGTATTTTATACAAATACAAACACTTTTGTCTTATGTTTTTAATATATATCAAACAAAATATTTGTTAGATATATTAAAAATGTTAAAAAAAAATTAAAATTAAAAATTTTCACCACATTTTCATATAAAATGTCACAACATATAACATATATAGATATTAGATATTAGATATCATTTGTACTATTTTAAAATGTTCCAATTTTTAGCATACAGAGAATATATCATTTTGTGCTACTTGATGCTGTTTGTATACATGTAAATTAATTATTTGCAGTTGTTTTGCATAATTATTTTGTATATATAATGAAATTAAATAGCTAAAGGAGCAAAAGATAATTTTTCAAAACTGACCAGTTCAGCCAGAATCACCATTTTCACCTGTGGTCCCTTGCCTGGATTTTATCAGCTAAAAGTTAATGCAAACCAGCTGAACGCGTTTCTGGGAAAGGGTTACTCTGTTACTGGGCTGTGCCTGGGCTCTCATGAGGCAGTGGTGGACCGAGGGATTTTAGAAAAACTATCTGCTATTATGAACCGTGTCCTCCAACAACATCTTTCTTTGTGACTTAACTTGATTTCCAGAATTCCCCAAAACGCCTTTGGGTACAGCCCAACAACAAAGGCAACAATAACTCTTTCTGTCGGACATAAACGTTTGGCTGTGATGATGTTTCCAACTGAGCTGAGCACCGGTGACAGTATCATACCTGTAATAAGTTCCCCAGTGGGTGTTGTACACACACTCCCACATAAATACACTCACACACTCAGATCTGTATTGCTGTACTTGTGAGGACCTTGTGTTGACTACATTCACTCCTTAACCTCTGATCTTAACCCTTTCCCCTTCATTATGGTATTAGGGTAGAAAAGTATCGAAACAATAAAATTCTCCATTGAAAGCCAGAATAATTCCTATATATTTTGTGAAATCTGATCAAAGTTCTCCATTAGAATCAACTAAGGACAGCCAGTACAGTATTGATCAATTCTAGAATAAATACATAATCAAACAAACTGCATCATATCTGAGGTCCCTCCACAGAATCCCGGCACAGCCCAAAAACATGGTCTGACTGACTCGGCAAAAGGCAATATTTATGAACGGATAAATTAGTCCAACATCATCCCTAACGACCAGTTCCATATTTCTCCTCTCATTTGTATTGTTTAGACTATCTCAGATCAGAATGCTTAGAAAAAAGCTGCGGCTGCTGCGCCACAAGCTCTACTCATTCACTGGGAGTCAGCTGCCTTGCCTGGCGGTGTTGGGTAACCCTGAGTCAGAGCTCTGCGGCTTGTCTTGGTGTAAACAGATGGTCTGGCCTCTGATGACTAGTGTCTGATCTCACCCAGATAGGGATTCAGGCTGTCAGATGAGATTTCCAAGCTCTGCGGAGGTGAGGCGGTTGAAAAGGTCCGAAGTATGTACAGTGTAAATAAAGGCCCAGGTCCGATTTCCTGGGAGAAGCTCTATTTAGACAATCACATTCGAACCGTAGTGTGAATAGTGACGGGTTGAAATGTGGGAACCCGTGGTTGTTTGGGTGTGTGAGTATGAATCTGGCTCTACTTCAGATTTTACGTATGCATCCAGAAAAAAAGGGTTCCTCAACAGTTCTTTGGTTATAATAGTGGTTCTAAATAGTGACTTAAAGAACCCACTCATAATAAAGTGTGCTTCCATAAAGTTCTGCTTCTTCGGAACTTAGCTATAGAGAATCTTTCTGAAAGGGATCTGTATCACTCCATTAAGGGGTCTATTGTAATAAAAGCCTAAAGAACCATTTTCTGGTCCTGTAGGTCCATTAAGGAATTGGCAGGTTTCATTCAGCTATCTTTCAAAGGAAAACTTGGCTCAGTTTTGCAGAATGGAGAATCCTGCTGTTATACTTTTTAAGAGTTGTCCAATGTATTTTTCCTTTTGTCTTTTTCCACATACACAAGAACCCTTTACCAAAAAGAATACAAGAAGTACCACATGCCATTATATACTAACAGAAATTGCTTTGTGGTGTTGTAATGAACCCTCTAAGGTTCATGATGATGGAGGTTCTCTTTACCACTGTGCTCAAATGGTTCTACCTTTATGTTGCTACAAAGAACCATGTATGAATCCATACATTTTCCCAATTAATAGAATAAAAATATCTTCTTAAGAGCTACACTGGGTTCCATATTCTGATTTACTAGCTGTCCAATCAGATGTCCCAGCTGATTTTTAACAAAGCAGAGGATTATTTAAAGGAATACTCCAATGTTTTGGGCAAAATACTGAAAAAAACTGAGACAAGATGTTCCATACCATTTTCTCCTCTGTGCATCTACTTTTTCGGTTCCTATGGGTAGCATTTTGTGTTAGCTTAGCATAAATACTTGAAGTCTACAGGAGTCATTAGCCTAGATCCATCAAAGTGAAAAATTCAACCTTACAGCAGTTCCAAAGCATGTGTTTTTGAAATAAACGTTTTGGAAAAAACGTTTAGGAGAAGGGTAGGAGAAGGAGAAGTTAGATGGTTGGAACTATAACCACTGAACTCAACAAATATATGTCCTTCCATCTGTGTTCAGTATGGTTCCAAACATCTAACTTTTCCTAAAACGAAACTCAAAAAATTCCAAGACATGTATACATGATACATTGTGTAAATAAGTTAGCTTCGGAGGCTAATGACTCCTGTACACTTCAGGTCTTTATGCTAAGCTAACACGAAATGCTAACCATAGGAACCAAACCAGTGAATGCAAAGAGGTGAAAATGGTATCGAACATCTTGTCTCAATCTGGGTAAGTTGGGAAAAGGGTATTTTTATTTAAATGCCAAATGCCAACTGTAACGGTATTCCTTTAAGTCACTGTGGTTCCACTCTAATCAAAGAACCCTTGAGGACACTTTTTTCCCCCCGGTTGTAGTGCAAACCATCTAGCTTCCTCTTCCTTACAGTTATTATTGCTACCACTACTGTATGCTGTGACAGAGTCCAGGATGTGGCACTAATGGGAACAGAGTATCCATCCACATTCAACATTCCACATACCCTGACCATATTCTTCCATCCTATGATTTCAGTGTGAGAGCAGTGTATATTCTCCGGACCCGGGATGAGGGAGGAAGGAAGACTTTCCAAATGGGATCAAGTGATCATCCTCTTAGATCACACTCTGCTCCTACAGCTTACGAGCTTGACGAGGACCAGAGTATTGAAGCAAAGCCTCTTAATACAATGAAAATATTCCTCTCAGTCTCCCCACCTTGCATTTCAGATGGAGGTGGGAGGGGGCAGAGGGGATCCGGAGGGATTGTGGATTGCATTTGATCAGACTGGACCTTTACTAGAATTTCTGCTCACATTTTCCATCCATAGAGGCTGGGGCGCTAGCAGACCATCACATCATTACAAGGGCTTTGATAGCCATACCTCTGTTATAAGGGAAAGTAGGCAGGGTGCCCTGTGTGTGTGTGTGTGTGTGTGTGTGTGCCAACAAGACCCATGTGGGTGTGCCAAGGTAGGTTTGAAGCTGAAATGTAAGATTTTGTCTTTGTCTAGGATTTGTCTTGAATTTGCCCTTTCCTCATATTCCATGCTTGCATGCTTACTCTCTTATTTGACCTACTCTTCTCTCTCTAGTAGACCTGTTCATTTGAATATGAAACAAATTTTGCACATCTTTTATACAACAGTGCAGTATATGATGTGAGCTCATGTGTGTGTGTGTGCATGTATATATGTATGTATATATATATATATACATATATGTGTGTGTGTGTGTGTGTGTATATATATATATATATATATATATATATATATATACATGTGTGTGTGCATTTAAAATTACTGTTTAATACCCCCACATTTGCACTGTTCTTATACATTCATCATATTACTGTTGATTTATCAAATCACTATTTGGTAGTCGAAATAATATTTCTTACTTGAGTCTATAAAGTTTCACTCCGCTGCTCTCTTGGTAGGACTGACTTTTCTAACTGTCACTTCAAAGAAGAGGTGGTAATAGTTTTATAGAGAAGTGCAGCCTGTGAGCAGGGGGTTACTTGTTTCAACCCTTTTGTTTGATCCTAAAACAAAGTGCTATTGCAACGCCTTTGAGCAAGACAATCCAGTACTTTGGAGAGACCTGCTGCTAAACTTTGTCTCATGTGTGAAGTGGAGTGTAGGTGGATCGCTGCCCCTCAAAAAAGAGGAAATTGTTCAACTACCAAGGAGTGTAGGTGAATTGCTGCTCCATTTGCACATAACAATTGTAAAAAAATAAATAATTTTAAAAAAGTGCATGTATCTATACTGATTTTGTTATTGGTTTTGCTTTTGTTTGAAATGGTTCTTATGGCTTATAATTACAAATTGTGAGAGCCAATTAGGCACATATTAATATTTTGTGAATTGTCCATTGTAATCACATGCTCTATATGCTTTAGCATTATTTAAGTTCATGCAACAGTTAATCCACAGTACATGTACAGGTCAAGTGTATTTTGAGAATTGATGTTCTAACTATTTGCATTTTTTGTGTTCTTAGGTGCTGCTGTGATGACATATATTTTTGTTGTTTGTGAGAGTGGATTGTACCATAAGGTATTTTGTTAAGCATGTATAGTACTGCCAAAAAAGAAACGTGCTGCTAGGAAGTAGAGGAACGTGGAAATAAGTTGGGATTGAGCAGGTTTATGACCATGCACAGCATGCTATGTGTACAATGTGCTTAATGTGCACTGGGATACTGGAAATGATGCTTGTGTTACAGTTTGGAAAACAACATTGAGTCTGTAATGGACCAGGCTTCATGTGACTTCAAATAAATTTTCTTTCACCAATTTCCCTGCCGCCTGTGGACTTGTGAGTACATTGGGTTTCACAAGAAAAGTGGGTTCACTTCAGTGGAACATGAGTCAAAACTAAGATATTTTGAAGATAAGTGGCCTCGGAGCTTGGAACATTTTAAAACGGCCACAGCACGAACACTCCAACAAGTCCAGTGGAGATGTCGAGTGATCAGCACAAGAACTGTTGCTGTGCGACTGTATGAATGTAAAGCAGGGCAGTGCTGGAGGTATCACGTTTTGAGAAAATCTAGTGAGCATCTTTTGGAAAGAGAATTGTTCTTCCATCATCTTTTTTAATCATCCTGTTTTAGGCCACACTGTTATGCACATTGATTCTGTGCCATTTGTCAATCCCTAAAGCTGATGGAGGCAATACAGGCAAAATGTAACTGGTACCTCAAGCTTTACTACATAGCACTCTCTATATATGTATGCATGTAGTCAGGCATATGATCAATAAAGCAATAAGCCTTTTATCCCCCCCTAAATGTAAGGGTCTTTCCTCCAGTGGCTTGCTATAATGCCATGTTAACAATATGATGCCTCCATTAGGACAAAGTGTCGTTCTACCAAATCAATACCGACATATCTGACAGTCCCCCAGAGTCTGTCTGTCTGTCTGTCTGTGCCCTGCTAACTGTTCATGTCATTAGTGTGTTATGGCAGCCATTTCCCTGTACTGTTTGGATGGCTGTAATTGGAGAGGAAGTCGGAGAATCGAGAAGCATGAAAGCCCAGCCGAAACTGCTCGGCTTGTTAATGTCATTTTCTCTCTCGTGACAGTCATAGGAAGTGGAAGGGTTTTATCATTTCCCATTGTGGAAATAAGTTCTATCCTGTTTCTGAAGGCTCTCACAGGGCCTGCAAAGCGCTCTCAGGATACATACAAGTGCACGCATTCACATGAGCAGACCGTGGAAGGCAACATGCTCACATGAATGCAGCTTTGTAGGCAAGATATTGACAAAAAGTTATTTAACTTCCTGGTGACTAAATGCCAACAAAGCTAGTTTTTGGCCCTAAACCACAATGGTGTGGTGTCACTTTAAATTTCATCCATTGCCAGGAATTCCATTGTTGAAAATCTTACATTTGATTCAACTCTTTCACTTGACTCCCACATAAAAGATAAAATATCATAAAAAATATCACAAAGGTACCCATTTACCACCTTGGAAACAATAAAAGTGTCCACTGTTAAATACTGATGATGCTGAAAGCCTCATAAATGCTTTGTTTTATCAATTACTGCAACATCCTGCTTTGTGGCCTTTCAAACTACAACATTAAAAACCTTTTAAATGTAGAAAATTCTATGGCCAGATTATTAATGAGACTTAGAAAAACTGATCACCTTCCACCTATTTGGCCTCCCGATCCAAGCTAGATCTGATCTGACTTTGAGGTGCTCTTTTAAACATGGAAATCAGTGGCCTTGCGTCATATTTATCCAACTTCATCGTCCCCTCTGTCCCCCCTCGTGCCCCCTGATCACGGGACTTTACTGTCCCCAGAATCAAGAAAAACACAGCAGGCAGCAGAGTGTTATCCTACATTCGCGCCAACCATGGCCTCATTTCTCTGCCGCATCATGTTTCTCTTTGCCTCATCTGTTTCTCATGTCATTGTCCCTGTCCATGTTACTGTCCTTTTGACTGCTTGTCTTGGCACCTGTTGCATACTCAGATGTCCTGGTGGGGTATTCCTCTTTGACTTGGCCTGGCTAAGGCTTCTTTTACTCCTTAATAAGCTTCTCTTGGGAATTTTGTGTGTGTGTGTGTGTGTGTGTGTGTGTGCACTGAGGGGTCTCAAGCTGGTGGTTCTGGGCGAGCCAGGATATGTGAGTTAGGTAAGCTTTGCTTTTGCTAGAACTTACTATTGTGTGTTTGTACTTTGCTCTGCTTACATGTGCTTGTGTTTCATTATTCTGAACTATGATTGACTGTGGATTCATTCAATGCATACTTTTAGGAGAAGTTAGATGGCAGAAACTGTAACGGTTCCTACCATCTAACTACTTCCTACCATGTAATGACATGTAAAAAAAATCCAAGACGTGTATTTCAAATGCACATGATACATTGTGTAAGCAAGACAGCTTCAGAGTTGCTGTCAGGTTTATTTTTTCACTTTGATGGAGCTAGGCTAATGACTCCTATAGACTTCAAGTCTTTATGCTAAGCTAATACAAAATGCTACCAAGTCACACCAAACAGGTGGACCTACAGAGGTGAAAATGATATCGAATATCTTGCCTCAGTAAGTCAGTAAAGGGGTATTTTGCCCAAAACATTGGAGTATTCCTTTAAATCTAGGCAGGCTTATTCTTTTCATACAGGCTTGTGATTAAGGACTAAATAAATAAATGAACTTGAACTTATAAATGACATGCAGAGCTTTGATGGTATGCATTAATGAAAAAGTACCATGAACATGTACCATGCATGCCAAGCCAGCTTTGCTATGCTTACCATTGCATATACCAACTAACATTATGTATGTATGAGCAAGCAGCATTTATTCACTAT
>OMLF01021483.1:0-14511 GCA_900302615.1 Holocentrus rufus | reverse complement strand
CTCTCTCTCTCTCTCTCTCTCTCTCTCTCTCTCTCTCTCTCTCTCTCTCTCTCTGTCGTTGCTTGGTTATCTTGGTTACTACTGAGAGCAGATGTCGAGTCACATGACACCTTGTGGGACTCGCTCTTCTAGCTGTGGTCCTGTGTGAGAGTGGAGGTGGGAGACAACAAAGGAGAGGGGCTGGGTTTTTGGAAGGCAGGGGGGGAAGACAATGCCGTGGCCTCTCTGGACCTCTGGAAAAAGAAAATACAGACCGCTCCAGGGACGAGGGGGGATTCCTAGATGGTTTGGGTTTGAATTTGTTTGTTTGCAAAATGTAAAAATATTAATTTAACACAAAACTGGTCTAAATGAAAACGGATTTAAAACAAATCAATACACTCACAGATACACGCGCACACAATAGCGTGTAATAGTAATTTTTAGTCTAATATTTGTATAGTATGGATTTAAAATGTATTATAGGATTACTTGTTTTTATTTTTATTTTTTAGGGAACCACAAAAGGTAAAACGTGACCTTCTTTGCTCTGCCTCTATGAAATGAAGGTGTGTCTGGATACATCACCAATCAGGTTTTCATAGCGAGAAAAACCAATGAAACCCATCACTTTATTTCTTTGGTGACAAAATGTTTTTTAAAAAAACACACACAGCTGCTGGTTTCATAGCCTTATTGAGGATGGCTGTTGCCGTGTGCTGCTCTATGATCAAATTTGCTCTGCCACTCAACAAATAAAACACACCACAGCTCTTGTAAAACTTCACGTCTGTCCATGTGGTCTATAAAGGCGCAATATCCCAGATTAGGAATTTAGTTGGCCCAGTCACCACATTTGACCGATGCTCTTCCCTCCTCAGGACCTCACGGCACCGGCTGGAGACGGTGAAGCGCTGCAGAGGCTGCAGTCGATCATTTGCACAGGGAGGTTCTGCCACCTTCTGGTTACAACGCAACCTTTAGGCTACAGCATCCTGCCTCAAGGCTAAACATTTGTTTCCATCATGTTGTGTTTACTTAGAAAAGAGGACCGTTGTGGAAAAGAAAAAACGGTAATCATATAATAAGCTGTAGATATAGCCTCTGCATTTTTCAATTGTTCATTAGATTATCGGATTTGCACTATTTTCCCCCACTTATTCTAATTTATCATAATTTATAATAATTTTAGGCTGCCTTATTGTGGCCTTCTATTTTCATGTGTACCTTTTGCTTTTATAATCTCTGTATTTTTATATCTTATATAAGATCATATAAAAAAATCTTATTTTCATTTTATTATACTTCTCTTTCTCTTGTATCCTTCGTTTTTAACACTGTTTTATCTGTTGTAAAGCACTTTGTATTGCATTTATGTAAGAAATAGTTATGTAGGCATAACTATAAGAACATTACTGTATTGGCATTGTTGGCATTGGCATTGTTGGAAATTGGACAAAAGCTGCAAGTCTTCACTTTCTTAGCCTGCATGGAATTTTGCCAAATTTCCATGCTAAATAAGACTACAACACTGTTGGCCCTAAATAAGACTGCAAGTCTTATTTTACGCATGATATTTTGATGTTGGTTAATGATAACCCCAAGGATATTTTGAAAGATAAAGTTATTAAGTCTGAAAAACATTTTGATACACTGAATTTGATTGCAAATAAGTTGCAAACTCCATTTCCAAAAAGCAGATTGAACTATTCTACAAAACACTGTGCTATCAATGCCAGTCGCTCTTCCTGTGCAGAGTGCACCTTGCACAGGAAACATTAACTCCCCCTTCAGGACAGTTCAAGTCCTATCGTCAGATAATGTGCACACACCGCACAACGCCTTGCCCTTGCATAAATATGGCCCGACTTTAAATGCAAATTGGAAACGGCGGAACAGGCAGAGTCTGAGGATGCTTCATATGCCAGAAGGTCTACGATTTGGAGGTCAGTTTTGCATAAATCATCCTAAAACCGCGTCAGCGCATTTGAACACCTGCCACCTTGTAGCACCATATTACAAAAGTTAGACGTTCTTGCATTGCCTTGGCGTGATGGCGGGCGAAAGAGAAGGCTAAAGTGATTCCTTTCCCCGACGAGGAAGCAATTGAATCTCCTTCAAGCTGTTCTCTGGAAATTTGGGGCACATTCAGTCTGAAAACAACGTTTAGCTACGGTTTCTGTGTTGAACGACAAATTTCCTCCAAACTGCAACGGCGTGCAGCAGACTTTGAGGTAAGTTTTCTCTTGTTTGGTGGGCGTGTCAGTGGTGTTACCCAATCAGCTGCGACGTATAGATAAACCTTGTCGTGCGACCGTATTAAAAAGGCTCCCATACCAGGGTGTTCAACGCACCATCGTTTATGTTCACATAAATGTCTTGCTACGTTTTGTCGGGGCTGAACGCGACCCTGAACTACATGACGTGCACTTTTACCACCACAGGAAAAAAATTCTCTGCTCTATGGCGGAACAACGGAACATCACTTCCAATCCAATCATCGTAGCCCAATTTGTAAATCCCGCCCACAGAAGCCACGCCCCACACGGTGTGGGCTTAGCTGATTGGCGGTGTGATTTTGTACACTTCACTGATTGGCTAAGATCTTGTCAGTGCTGAGTTTGGGGAAGCCGGTTATTTCTATGAGTCTGAATCGCCCACAGCAGCCAAGATAACCCGGGTCAGTGTAGTCCAAGACTTCATACCGCCACCTCATCCTGTACCCGACTACGTTGCGAACAAAGTAAGGTAGGTATTTAAAATTTAAAATGCCATGCAAGTTGTGTTCATTGCTTTGCGAAATAGCGGCGACACATAGCAGCCTACTTGACCTTATCATGCTATTTGACAGCGCCCTCCCATTGTCCTGCTAAACTGGTTAGCCCGACGTTACAATCAGGCTGAGAGGCTTTCTAGCTTCCGAAAAAATAAGGGGGAAATAAGGTTCAACGTTGTCACTTCATTGTGGTGTGAACTATGTAGGACCGCCCGGCCGCTGGCTGGACATTTAAATATCAGGCCCAAAATCCTGTCCAAGCTCCTTCTTGCATTTCTGGGTGCTGTTATTCGTAAATTTATCAAAACTGTAATTTAAGTCAGGCAACACGGTTTGCATTCCTCTTGTTCGCCTGCTTGACTGTCTGTGTGTATTTTTCTCTGAAGCCAGACCCGTCCCCATCATGGATGATCAGCCTGCTGCCTCACACTTACGTAACTTCTGCGCAGAGCTGCAAAAAAATAAAAAATAAAATAAAAAGATTAAATAAAAATGACTGAAAGTAGTCAGCTGTAATATTTTGATAATCTTAGCTAGGCTACAGTAAGAAAACTATAGTGAAAACACATGAAGCAGGCAAGGATAAATGGCACGAATTGTTATCATAACTGTTGAAATGTGCTGATGCAATTTTTATGTCGTTTTAAGTTAACCGTTACAGAGAATTATGAATGAAATACTTGCTTGCAGTACAGCTGGCATTAGTTAGCCTTATGAGGCTTGTGTGGCTCACTTTGACAGACTTTCACTGTCAAGGAGATTAAGGAGTTAATCCGGCTGAGTGAATGAAATGCTGAGTCACTGCTCTGGTAACTAGTAATCTGTGTTTTGAATAAAGTTCATTCATGCATTTGTGGTCTTGAATAACGTGTCACTTGATCTCAGTGTCACTCATCTGAATGATCAGCGGTGACATTATTATGCCACCTGCTCTCCTCCTGTGCCAGCTCCTTTTATTGTTGCACATCAGCTTCTTTTTTTTCCTTCTGCGGTTTCTCTTCATTTCTTTTTGTTCATATGTGTGTGTGTGTGTGTGTGTTTGTGCGTCCTCTGTGTTTTCCTCCAGGCTCCAAGATGTCTCAAAAGATTAAGGCCGGCTCCGTGGTGGAGATGCAGGGAGATGAGATGACACGAGTCATCTGGGAGCTCATTAAGGACAAACTCATCTTCCCTTACCTGCAGCTGGACCTGCACAGGTGATGACACCTTACTATGGAGACCACAGGATGTGGAGCATAGAGTAGATCAGTTTTGTCTTGCATGCCATGTCATGTGCACAAACTATCATAGAAGACAGATGTGTCATAGAAATGTCTGATGACCAAAGTTGCTCCACAGCTTTGCATTATGCAATTGTGTTGATTTTACACTCCCACTTTCATGAAGGAGCAGTGAAGTGTGACAATTACAGCTCACAGCAAGTGTGACCAGGGCATACAAATGAAAAAAAATGAACATTCAGTTTCCTGCAGCACTGGAATTTCCAGATTGACCTGTTTCTGCTGGTTTCTCCTTATGGAGAACCAGAATAGACCTGGATAGTATCTGATTTGTACCTGACTGACTGGTTACTCGTGTTTCTCTAATATGCACAGTGAGAGTGTGACTGTGGTACTATACTAGCCCCGCTAAGCCTTGACCCTGACAAAAGGTCTTCTCTGTGGGGCTTTTTATCATACAGCAATGGATACAGTGTGTAGTTGCACAATAGGCTGTGGGGTTGTGACCCTTTACCAGGAAACAAGTAGGGGGTGTAATAGTAAAGATTATATAATGATGTACACATTAACTGGGGGGAAAGTATTGCAAAGAAAATATATAGTAACAGACAATATTTTCTAGGTATTATCCTACTTACTTAAGATATATTGCACTATTTTCATATTTAAAACAAAGTACTATCAAATCTCGCCACTAATACTGAACAGTCTGCTAAATCCCTATACAGGTCTGTTAGATATTGTTTTATCAATATGAATTTAAATCTCTGTTCTCTCCTCTTATCTGTTGTATGGACTGTTTGAGGTAGCATGTTATTTGCATGACCACTGCATAAAGTTGTGAATCACTGATCTGCACAGTCCTTGTCAGGGATCAGATCTTCAGACTACAGTTTGATCAGGAAATGTTAAAAGCCATTGCTATACATGTACACAGTTGTCCCAAAGTGTTACAAGGGCATAGATCTCTGTTTTTTTCCAGAATTGTTTATTGCATCACATTGTCAGTGGTCACAAGTCAGTGATTCATTTTGGAACACGCCTTGGTAGCACAGGTGGACTGCAATATGGTGTAATAATTACTCAATGTAATAATTACTTGATAAGCAAGTACCTGAAACAACATGGTCACAAATCAGGCCACTGGAAAATCAAACTGTAACCCTTCATTGTCCAAAACTTTTCGTGATACTTAAAGGTAGTTGAAGCCAATTTCTAATTTGAAAATCACTAACTCAGCAAATTAAATTGTAACAGACATAATCAGGCTAAACCAATGCTATATGGATGCTTTTCTTAAAAGGTGGCTTGAGCCTGTTTTTCTGCAATCCAAGGAATGCATTATCCTGAATGACCAGTCATGTGAGGTGAAAGGGCACAGGTCCTCGCAATCAAGCTCGCTCTCTCAAACAGGAAGCTCTTGTTTGTTAAGATGTAGTATGTTCAATTTTCTGCACATACCCCGAACTGAACCAGTTTTGTTTCTAGCGCCAATCACTGAGGTTTAGTGGTGCATATCCAATTATAGTTTTCCCACTATTGTTGAGCATCTTATTGTTGTGGCAAGGTATTGGTTTACGGGGGAGGGGGACCAAGAAAGTAGGTGAAAGGTTATATAGCTGCTTTTGCACTATGCCTATGGCTACACCAGAGAGCATGCACAGCTTAAGGGAAACGGATGAGAGCATTAAGCCTGGCCTTGTGTTGCAGTCATGTGTATATTGCTCTGTTTATTATCTTGTTGTGAAGTCCCTCAAGCATGAAAAAGTGCGACGTGTGAAGCAGCCTTGGCAGTTGCCTTACAAGCGATCTTGGCAGAAGACCAGCAATCATTGCACAATTGATCCCTTGTTTTCTTTGTCTCTGTGTTGTTGCCAAGTTTTAGAAATCTCTGTTTTAAGCAACAGGCAAGAAAAGAGGAACTGCTGCAAGAGGGCAAGTGTGATGCTGTTGATGCCCAGGGAGTAGGTGGTTAATGGTCGCTCTTGATGTGAATACAGTGTCTGGTCTTGCAAGAACTACTGCAGATCCTTAGTGGAGCCCTGTGAGGCTTCAGCCGCTATTTGTAGCATCGGTCAAGTGCTTGGGAAGTGGTGCAAGCAAGCTCCCACTCTCCTCATTGCTCAATAATGCCATTCAGTTCCTTGGAAACACAGCAGTTGTTTTTCACATCAGACATTGTTGTTAAATATTCACATATGTCTCGCTCCTAGCTTACTAAATCAGAGCCATAAGGTTAAACTTTTTTGCTTTATTCCTTAATGTTACGGGGAGGTAGTGAAGTTGTGTGTACTGAAGTGCATGTAATCACTGCTCCTCTTGGAACAGACTGCCTTTGTTTACGACGTGCCAGGCCTCGGCTGTTGTGTTTGCAAATGGTCCCTGCTTCTTTGTCTTTTTCCCCTCTTTCTCTTTCCCTGCACAAATACACACAGTAGTGGATCACATTTCCAGTGCATCACTACTAAAGTATTCATTACATTTGTCACTATCGATTCCAACTCCCGTGTCTCTGTCTCCTCCAGCTATGACCTGGGCATGGAGAACCGCGACGCCACAGACGACAAGGTGACAGTTGAGGCTGCAGAGGCCGTCCGGCGCTACAACGTGGGCATCAAGTGCGCCACCATCACTCCAGACGAGAAGCGCGTGGAGGAGTTCAAACTGAAGACCATGTGGCGCTCGCCCAACGGGACCATCCGTAACATCCTGGGCGGCACGGTGTTCAGGGAAGCCATCATCTGCAAGAACATCCCGCGCCTGGTGCCCGGCTGGGTCAAACCCATCATCATCGGCAGGCACGCCCACGGGGACCAGGTATCCTGAAGACAAGTAGCTCAGGTTGCTGTGTAGATGACGCCTGAGATAAAAACATGATTGTCAGATGTGAGAAACAGTGGGTGAACATCTGAATCAGGCACCAGGCTTGTATATGAAGTTGAAAAAAAAGCTTGATTGTAAAGTATAACCACAGAAAAACAGCCAAAAATGACACAACATCTCTATAAAAACATTTTCCATGTGCAGAGAAAGTTAACCCAGCTCCCTAATCATCTCACAAAACCACTACAGCTACTGAAGCACCATGTGAGGACAAAGCTGGTGTTAAACATCGTCTCCTCTATGACAAACCGACCGCCAGCTGGCCGTTGTGTCATGTCTGAGCACAATAGGCAGCAGTTAGCTCCGGGATAATTGTGTTGTCAAGAGAGACTCGCTCACTGATTATGTTTCATAAGCTGGCCTTTGGACCGCAGCGGGGACACACTGACAGCCACAGCCTCGGAAA
This sequence comes from Holocentrus rufus, assembly GCA_900302615.1. Classification (NCBI taxonomy): domain Eukaryota; kingdom Metazoa; phylum Chordata; class Actinopteri; order Holocentriformes; family Holocentridae; genus Holocentrus; species Holocentrus rufus. The sequence goes on along the minus strand of OMLF01021483.1, from coordinate 7,247 downwards.
GTTGCAGCAACATCATAGAACTAAATCATAGACTAGCCCGTGGCACCGGGCCCGAGTCAATAGTTCTTGACTCGGAGGAAAGTAAAGCAGGTGAAAGTTCATTTGGCTGCTGCTTATGTAATGTCACACAGAAATCGCTGGTATGCAGTTCGGCTGCTGTGCTGACATATTTACCCTGTTCTCCTTTACTAGACAGTCTTGATCATGAGTTGATACTCCTGCCCAGGTGGTTTTGGCTCTCTTTGTCATTGTCATTTATGACATACAGGCAGGTTTCATGGGTTTTGAATGGAAGACTGGTTCAGCAGTGTTTAACAGCCTTGTTTTCTCTCAGTGTTAACCTTTTGAATTTCTCTCCCCAAAGTACAAAGCCACAGATTTTGTGGTGCCTGGGCCAGGGAAGGTGGAGATGACCTACACGCCCAACAAGGGAGAGCCAGTCAAGTTTGTCGTCCACGAGTTTGAGGGTAAGAAAAGTCAGCTCCTGGTCTGATCATCCAAAAAAAGACAGCAATGGGCCATGTGGGACTTTGCTTATACTTTTAGTGTCAGAGTTACTAATGTCTCATGTGCAAATGTAGAAAAACCAATCCCAAATGGTAAATGTCTTTCTGCAAAGATGTCAAACACCACAATCTGGATAGCGTGCCATGTGTAATAGCATGTCAGTCAATAAAGCTGAACTAGACTGGCACCACAGAAAAGCTTTTATAGCCCCATTATTCTATGTGTTTGTATTGTAAATGGGACAGTCTGAGATATGGCTTATCGACTTTATCTCGACCAAGCTATTTACTCGCTCTGGTTTCATCACTGTCAAAACCAAACATTCAGCCTGTTTAACCAGGATTGAACCGGTTGAGTAATGACAGTGGCTCCAGGGATGATTTTGTACCACCTTATGCAAAATGAGAAAGCATTTGCTTGTCTGACTTTGAGCATGAAATTTGTCTGTACTTTATTTGCATACATAGTGCACGATAAAATATTAAAACACATATATAATACATTCTAAAAGGGAGAGCAGTCACACATTTCATGAGGATGTATCTACAGCTGCAGGGAAAAACAAGCATACACATTGCACACAACACTTGTTCTTTATGTGCCGCAGTCTGTTCCAGTCTTGCACTTTTATTAGCTGAGAGGCTTTCTGATGAATGCCCGTATCTCATTTCTGTGTGCTCAGGGTACTTTTATTGCCCCAAAAGTTGCCTGTAAAGCAGTGCTGCCTTGTAGGCAACGTTTGGGGAAAAAAAAAACACCATTCTGTATATGTATCACTCCACCCTGTTTGCTTTTGAAACCTCTAAGCTGATACTAATTTGGTTGACCCATCAAACTGTAGCAGCTGATCGATGGTTTGCCACATTTCTAAGCTGTTAAGTAAATATACCAGGCTTAACACAAGACTGTTGATTGATGTTGCTTAGCAACACTGCCAACAGCTACACTGGTGGAGCTATTTTTCTTCACAAAATCATTTTCTCAGCAGCAAATCATAAAAAATCAAGAATGAATGAATAATGTAACTGTGGTATAATCACAATAATGATTGCTATGCTGTGCTCATCATCTGTGTGTGTGTGTGTGTGTGTCCAGGCACAGGTGGTGTGGCCCTGGGGATGTACAACACAGACAAGTCCATCAGGGACTTTGCCCACAGCTCCTTCCAGATGGGTCTGACCAAAGGCTGGCCTCTCTACCTCAGCACCAAGAACACGATCCTGAAGAAGTACGACGGTCGCTTTAAAGACATCTTCCAGGAGATCTACGAGAAGTAAGAGCTTTGAATCACACACTAAAAAACAGCCACAATCACATTTGCACTCTCTGTTTCTGCCTCTCTGATTCAGCCTCACTGCAGAGTAGTCCTATAAATCTGATCAATCTGTGTGTGTCCCTGTCTGTTTCAGGGAGTACCGTGCTCAGTTTGAAGCCAAGGGGATCTGGTATGAGCACCGTCTGATTGATGACATGGTGGCCCAGGCCATGAAATCCGACGGCGGCTTCATCTGGGCCTGCAAGAACTACGATGGAGACGTACAGTCTGACTCTGTGGCCCAAGGTGGGTAAAAAACACATTTCCACCAACTGGTTACAGGTTGGAGTTTTTTAACTACTTTCAAGCCAAAGAACTAAAAACATACTACCAATTTAGGCTTATAACTTGTGAATCATATAAAATTTTACTTTACATTTTAAATTTTTATTTAAACCTTTTAGTCACTTGTCCTACATCAGTCACTTAAAATGAGTGCAAGAGCAAAAATGACAATTCCTGGATTGCTAACATTACAATTTGCAAAAAGCCACAGCACCAATAGAACATGAAGAGCAGTTTAGAAACCCTCGATAAGCTGAAAATTGTGTAATATGCTGGCTAAGTTCTTGTATGACTCTTCTACAGGCTACGGCTCCCTGGGTATGATGACCAGCGTGCTGATTTGTCCTGATGGAAAGACAGTGGAGTCCGAGGCGGCCCACGGCACAGTGACACGCCACTACAGGCAGCACCAGCAGGGCAAGGAGACCTCCACCAACCCCATAGGTAAGATGCCAACACCTATCATATGCATCTAAGGATCTAACTCTCAGTGCCTTGGTCAGGAGTCCGATGTGTCATGGAAATTCTGGAAAGTCGAGGGATTTGGGAAAGACTGTCAGAGTTAATATTTATTTTCTGTTGTGTCCATGTAATGTTCACTTCCTTGCAGAATGAAACAGAATAATACATTTTCTCAGAATCTCAGTATCTGAAGTGTACTTAAATTTTTGGTAAAGGAAAAAATGTCATGTTTATATAGGTCATGGAACTTCAGTTAGGTGTGGGAACCATGCTAATCTCTAACTCGACCCAACAAGACATGGACGGGTCTCTTTCGTAATCTTGGCTTCAGTTGGTATCCCATGGATTGTTTTCATATTTGGATTGATTAGTTGACGAACGCCTGTCCTTACACTGTGCCTTTGTGTGCCACAGCCTCCATCTTTGCGTGGACGCGGGGTCTGCTGCACCGGGCCAAGCTGGACAACAACGCAGAGCTGCGTGTATTCGCTGAAGCGCTGGAGGCCGTCTGCATTGAGACCATCGAAGCTGGCTTCATGACCAAAGACCTCGCCATCTGCATCAAAGGCCTGCCCAAGTTAGTCCCCTTCTTAAAGGAATGCTCCACCCAAAAGCTGTCTGTTTTGTATCATGTCTTACTGTCTACTGTTTAAAGTTTCTACTAAGTCCTCTCCTCTGTTTCCAGTGTGACGCGCGCAGATTACTTGAACACCTTCGAGTTCCTGGACAAGCTGGCAGAGAACCTGAAGACGAAGCTGGCCAGCCAGCCCAAGCTGTGATCCCGCCTCCCAGCCTCTGCAATCAAACACTGACAGACACACACACATACAAAAAAAACACATGCACACAGAGACGTCTATACACCTACTGGAATTATGGGCCCCTGGGCGACACGGGAGCAGGGGCGAGCGTGCCCAGGACTCCAGGAGATCTTTGGATTGAAACGAAGTCATTCCCAAAGGGGGTGGGGGGGTTTGCCGTAAAGCAGGGTGCCTTGTCCAGAAGAAAGGTGACTGGAGGCTTTTGATTCATACAGGCCGACACCCCTCCCAATGCATCACTCAACTCTAACACACAAAAAGCCATACTTGCGATGGTCAATAAGTAGGATTTAAACACTCAGCAGTATCCAGGTTCAGTACTGGGCAGATGATTTGATAACCCAGTGACCTTGTTTACCTTAATTGCACTAGGTCCCCTGAAGCGAGTGTGGTTTGTTTGTCGTCAGTATTTGTTGGTGATCAGTGCTAGACAGGGGACTCTCCTGCCAGAACATGTCTGAGGGTGCCTCCACACCCTCGATGCCTTACTCGTTTTATGTCAAAGTCCTACATCGAATCATGCCTCACTTCCTATAAAGCGCTGTTAAGTCGCTGGAATTGGTTCATAGACAAAAATGGTTCGCACTCAGACTGATATTCAAAGGTGTCATTTCACATTTTAATGGTGACAGAACTTGTAGCCTTCATCAGTGTTTGTGAATACAAGTCGCTGTCATGTGTCAGTGAAACCTCAGGCATTCAAGTGACAACACGGTTCCAGTGCCATTGTGCAAATTTAAAAACTCTAACACTATGGGTCTGTATCACACTGCTGCAGCCAACACAGCCCGGCAGCAGAGGGACCATGCATAACAATATTTTGTTCATAACCGACCAATGTGTTACTTCACTAACTGTGATGCAGCCAAAGTCCCATGAAATATTGGGACAGGAATCTCGTGGTCATTCATTGCATTAAAAAGTGTTTCGGCTCTGTTAAACCGTTATTAAACATATAGCTTTGTGATTACAATATTCTTTTTAGGTTTTGTATCCTAGCATTACTTACTTTTCACAGCTGTCAAAGGGGCCGATGTGGATTTATTTGTCCTGTCTGTGTGTATATTAGTAATCAGTGCGCCAACAGCGCGTATCCTGCCAAACCATCATGCATCTTTAGCAGTTCGTTCATCTGTTGGTTTGTCTTCAGCAGTGTGCTTGTGAAGTTCTAATGTTATAACTCAATAAATGAGTTTTTGAACAAATATGAGTGTCATCCTTTAAAGAGGCCTGGATTTCCATAAGATGCCATCAACTTTAATTAAATTACAAATTCAGTTTGAATAAACTCAAATCAGTGATATTATAGTGGCTTTAATATTTCATACCATTGCCTTCTACTGATATTTTTTCTCTCTTGTATCCTAGCCTTATTAAAACCTCTTTGCTCCTTTTTCTAATTTTCCACGTGATGGCGCCATTGCATTATAACCACACCTATCGCAGAACGTAGTGCAGTGCAATTTTTACACTTAATATGAAGTGTGACTCAGCCAGTGTCTCCTGATGATATCACACGGCATCCAAGTAAAAGAAAACTGGATTGCCAACTCGTAAGCAAATCCGCAGGCCTGCTAATTATATCCTCCAGAGTTGTACAGCCAGCTTGTTTCTGCCACTGGATCATCTGGTCGGTGCCTGGAAAATGGATCCACATGAAAACTACAGAGACACAAGAAGCCATCTGAATTACAATAGCAGTAGAAGCAACAATAAAGCTGGTGCATTGAATGAAACTGGACATAATCCACCCGATAATCCCGATGGCAGTGCACCTGACAGCAGAAACCCAGGAACGACACCGACGGGGACTCAGCCGCGTTAGTAAGTAGTCACTTCAAATAATAAAGTATTGATAATTAGATACTGTTAATAAATTGAACATATAGTCTATTTTGACTAGCTAGCCCTAAAACCCTATAAAGTTATGATAGTTAACCTATCACATGGTAATGAATGAAATGACCACCGTCGCTATTAAGAAATTGGCTATTGCTCAACACATAATTTTTTTTTTTTTTTGCTTTAATATAGAGTAAACATCGCAAAGCTGCTCACTTTCAGTTTCGTTTCAGTGAAAGCGACACAGAAACTCCTGTTGCTTTCAAGGTCTCCCCGTCAACTCCAAATTCTGAGTTCTCCTGCCGTAAACACCCTGCAAACTGTCGCCGATCCAAGTCCCTTTGGACAGAAATAATAAAATATGGCCTGTTACTAAAAAATAAAATAAAAAAAGCTTTGTGATGGCTGTTTTGTTTTGGAAATAAAGCTGTACAGAGCTTCCATATGATGCAGACATGTAAACAGTGTTGGTTTGTATTGACCAAACATCACTCAATATGCATGACACTTAAAAACAAATAATGAAAATAAAAACACAGGCCTACAACATAACTAATTATTTATAATGAATACCAAACAATAACAATAATGATCCCTGCTCCCAGTCAGGTCATAGAAAACTCTTTTTCCAGTCACTTTTTTGGGTCATCCATGTTGGTAATGACTCACTTGAAGGCAGCATTTCCTCTGAACACCTGCTTTACTTGGAAAAGGAAAGTGATTCCAAGTTTTTCTGGAACTTGACCCAAACCGAACTAGAATTGGAAGTGTTTTTCCACATCACACCCTATAGCTGCTACCTAGTAACTTAAATTGTATAGTTTTATTGTAGACCAGATGGTAATTAATCTCTCTGTTCTGCACCCATTTCATCACATTTTAGCACTTTATTGATGACTAGCTTTTCCTTTCTGTCTTTTTCTCTGTCTCAGCTCAGACGGATACACCATGATTTCACCTAATGAATCTCGGCGGACCAAGCTGAGAACAAGTAGGCTGATTGTACTTAAACATCTCTTCCATCCATCCATCCATCTATGTTCCACCAACCTACGTTTTTGTCATCTCAAAACATCTTCATGCGTGTTGGACATTCCTCTCACTGCTGTCTTTGCTGTTTCAGTGGCTCAGAAAGAGGAAGAGGATTTTCAGAGATGGAAGGAGGCAAACAGACCCGGCTCTGTAAACCTGCCACCAGAGAAGCTGGGTAAACCAACACACAACACCTTATTCAGCACAATTCATTTCATTTAATGATACTGAGCTGTTAAGGATTGCACACGCTTTTCATGTCATATTTTAGAATATAATCATATATCACCATTCTTCCCCTCATTTTCCATCTTCTGACAAGAAAACCCTCAAACACACAAACATGTCCCTACTGAAAGTGTGTGTGTGTGTGTGTGTGTGTGTATGTGTGTGTATGTGTCCAGGTGGTAGTGTGTCGATGGCTGAGGCCAGAGAGAGGCAGGCCAGAAATTCATGTCACTCCAAACTGCAGAAAAAGGTACTTCTCTCACACAGCTACTACAAGTTTGCATTTTAAAATATTTTTATTTTGCCCCTTGCAACATTCCAAGCATCTTTTATTTTATAAAAAAGTACAGGAAAGATTAGATTATTGTGTTTAGCTTACTTTAGTTTAGTTTAGTAAAGCAAACCAAATTGCATGAAATACAATGCAATGTGCTTTATAGTTGAGCATTAAAGGAAAAAAAAGATAAACAGTAAATATAACAACCTCTACAATCTCTAAACCTATGGACTATAATGCAGTATAGCACGGCTAACTGTGTGTCAGTTTATCCCAGTTTCTCTGGGTGATGTCTGCATCCAAAACAAAAACAGTTCTCTGTTGTGTCAAGCTGAAAAAGGAGGAGTTGGACAGAAGGAGGAGACAAGAGGAGGAGGAGGACTTTCAGAAGATGAAAGCCCAACAGAGGGAGAAGGTGAGTCACGCTTTAAAACAAAAAGTGTTTGTACCGTGGCCCCTTGAATGAAATGATTTCCCT
>OMLF01021479.1:1134-11892 GCA_900302615.1 Holocentrus rufus | reverse complement strand
TTTGTCTCTTCTTTTGTGGAGATTTTTGCAAAAAATATTTGAACTAGTAACCAAAACCACTGGGAGTCTCCCAGTAACATTAATCCAACAGACACAAAGCTATTTGGCCAACAGTATTTGCATGGGGCCAATTTTACCATCAGACAGCTGCAGCTACACACACACACACACACACACACACACACACACACACACTTTCCCCAGCAGGCTCATATATATTAAGCCAGCAGTATCCATGAGGCCAACCTCGCCTGCCAGGCTGGAAGCTGCAGCAGCATTACCTTTCTGTCTGGGTGGGATAAACAAAATAATCAGAACAATTGTTCCAAAATCTGTGATTGAATTATTGGCTATTGGAATTTTTTATATATGCCAACTGGTCGGCCATCAAGCTCCCAGTAAAACTATGGCAGTTTCTGGTCACAGCAAGTGATGGGATTTTATTTATTTATTTATTTTTGTAAAAGGCCTTTGTTTTTAAATGTGTACATCGTGATATGGAGAACTAGCTAAAATGATGAAGAAGATCTTATTTCTCTTATTTCTTTTCCCAGCACTTCTCACATTCATTTTCCAGTAACATGAGCCCACTGTGACCTGGACCTCCTTTAAATTAGCAGCTTGTAATGTTTCTGATCTACAAAACGAAGCTGATTTAAGTCGGTGGATCTTACATTTAGGCTACATTAAAACATAAAAACTGCTAATGCACTGGTTCATTAAATGTCTTCCTTTTCCATTTATATTGATTTATTTCTTCAGAAAGCTGCTGGGCTTTTCACCTTTAATTCACATCAGATATTTTAGCTTCACCTTGTTTCTCTCTCATGAGCTGCACTGATCGGTCTGTTTCTCTGCTCACATCAAACTGAACTTTGCTCTTCTGCTCTGGTCTGGTAAATGTGAACATTTGAGATAACGAACAAGCTAAAGACAGAAGGCTTTTCTCCATCAGTTTAATCAAATCGAATGTCTGATCTAAATGTATATAAATATTTCAGCTTTTAGGAAATTTCTTTGATTAACTTGATTAACTTAAAGAAAACTTAAATACATAGAGAACAAATATCTGGTAATCACATGCTGCATCAGAAACCCTGATAATAAATTTCAGAGTGGAAGAAAATGTGTTTAATCCAGTCAATCACCACCTAAAGAAAGTGGCAGCACGGTCTCGTGATTAGAAAAACCATCCTTGAACTAAAAGGTCACAGGTTTGATTCCCCACAACGTACCAAAAGCACCTTTAAATTCTGCTAGTTCACCATTCTCAAAGGTCTACCATTTATTTCTACACACTTTCCGCTCAGATTGCCATTCATTACCTTGATTAGAGACAGATGGCACTTGTGTGTTCGCCGCCGCTTCCCCACTGCCGGTCCTCAGACACCTGTTCCGGTTTGTGGAGGCCCTCGTAAATGTGTTGACTCCATCTGGGTGGAGATAGAGACGGACAGGCAGGCACAATGAGTGTGTGTGGAGGATTTCAGGAAGATACAGTAGATCTGAAACTGTTGTGGCTCAAAGGGTGAAGCAGTTGTGTTGGTCAAAACTTTGCAGCTGAAATTCAACAAATAATCGCACTGCTGCAGCCGTTTAAAGCCGCTCTGCATCGGAGTGTCAGCTAAAGGCTTAAAGTGTATAATGTAAACTGCCCAGAGAGCGGTGCAAACACCACACGGACACGTTCATAAAAGCATAAAACACCAATTTTGGATTCAGATACAGGAGAGGTGCTCGTTTTGTGCCTGGTGGAAATGATACCGCAGCCTCTGCCGGTGCATTGTGGGGCATCTCGCTGTTATTGTGCGGCGTGACGGGTGCTGGCACGGCGGAGCGAGCGGGGAGGCGACGGGCGAGCCGCTCTGCCAGGCCTCCTCTCATTTGTATGCAAACGCAGCGGTCCGGTGGCAGAGCGTCGCATTGTAGCAGCACAATGTGTATTGTGCCACTGGGTTATGAATATAATGGAGACCCTGGCAGCTAACATGAAGGGGTACAGGTTCAATATGTGAGTGTGTGTGTGGCTATCAGCAGAGTTTTCTTAGAGTGCCTTTGAGCAAGGCAGTGAACCACACAGGACTACTGAGGTGCAAAGTAAAAGACATTTACTCAGTTTGCACACTTTGAGTTATTATTATACTTTTCCTGCTCTACATTTCAGAGGCAAATCTTGTACTTCTTCCTACATTTATCTGACAGCTGGAGTTCCTCTGCAGAAGAAGCTTTTCCATGCAAAACATCAAATTTGATGCATTGTTAGAGTGTAAACTAGCCAACAGTATATGGAGCAGTCAGAGCTGCAACATTCAAATACGTCTTACAGGTTAATGCATCAATAATTTAACACTCTGAAAGGAACCATTCTTCACTATGACTACTTTGACTTTTCACACTAAACTACACTTTACTTACAATAATACCTCGTATCATGCATCTGAGTACTTTTTACACCACTGGAAATAGTTTATTTACTGTAGCATGTTTGCTGTAAATACGTCACTGCACATGAAAGCAACAAAAAAAATCTGACCGAGGCCTTTACCTGCCTCAGTAACTGGAAAAAATGTGCCAAAATCTATCAAAAGATAAAGGCAGTTGCATAAGTATTGTCTTGAACAATTAAGATCAAACTATTAGCGTGCAAAAATATTGACAGTAAGTTATAAGATCGATTTATAAGATGTTCCAGACTGACCTTTTCTAAAACTGGTTCAGTGAAAAACTGTTACAATTCAGGCTGAGCTCAGTGCAGAAATTTATGTCTAAAATGTCTCGTGGTGACATTTGTTGAACGTTTCAGACAAAATCTGAAGTCAGTCAGTCAGTCTGTCACAGTCCTTATCGGTTACTCTGAGGAAAGATAAGAAATAAAAGTTAAATGCAGTTATTCTAAACAGGAGAAAAGGTGGAAATCATTTTTGAGGGAGAGTACATTAAAAACTCAGAGCAAAGGCCCGAGTCGTCTTGTCCAGATAGCATGCTTAACAGGATGTTTCTGTGACTTTTGAATCATCAGATAAGACAGAAAACTGATGGAGAAAGTCTAAGAAAATGTTCCTGTAACTTGAATGACTGACAACAACGAAGACGGACTGGGACAGACAGGTAGGTCAGATCTGGGAAGCGGTGATTGCCTGACTGTAGATTCAGTCTGGAACCAAAAACCAAATGCCAAACACACGTTTTGAATATCGTTAAATGTCTGCAGCGGGCTCGGTCTGAATCGTTACAATTTTCCGGGGGACTAAAGTCGGAGAAAAGGTCAGTCTGCAGCTGAAAAGAGGCGACAGCGATAGAGATCATGTCCGAGTCATAAAAACACAGTCAGAGGGCTGGAGAGACCTGGACAGGAGAGGAGAGGGAGAGAAAGATTATGTTATGTTATGTTTAGTGCAGTCCAGGAGTTATTTTGTAATGTTGCCATTTTCTTTTTTGGTGTTCCCTTGCCTGCTTCTTCTTCAGTTACTAATTTCCTACATCTCCCAGAATGCATTTCCACCAAATCCCCATGAGAGAACATGCCTGGACTTGCAGCATTCATCTGGTCTGGCACAGGCTTTATGATGGTGAGATTAAGAGGGGGAAAAGCTCTCTGGGGTGTTTGAGTCATTAGGTGCAGCACTTAAGCCAAGAGGGTTCCCTTTCAAAAACTGAGTAACCGTGAAATCATTTAACTGATTTTTGTGAATATCAGGAGGGAAAACTCTGGGGCCTCCTTCAAATCCTGTCTTAAAACTCACTTTATACTTTCTCTTCATACCTGATCCTCATGTTCTTTTTTTGTTTTGACTTTTGTTTGTCGCTTGATTTTATTTTCTATAGTTTCTCGTGGCTTCATAAAGCTCTTTTTTGCTATTTAAATGAAGTTACTGTTATTATTATTGGTTTGGCAAATAACTAGCTACTGATTTTTTTAATTCAGGCTGACAAAATCCCATTATATTCCATAACTTGTCACAAAAATGTATTAAATTCCCTGACTTTGCCTGTCTGGAATAGACTTTTCCATGACTTTCAAGAAATTCCATGACCCCTTGAACCCCCGTATGAAGACCAACAAAGTTTTCTGTTGTCGATGTTAATCTGCTGTCACAACAAACGCCTCCCCGCCTGGCTGTGGCGGGGTTGTTAAGGTGACTAAAGATCAGCCGCAGACAGGAAGCACATTCAGCCTGACAGTCACCTTCCTGTAAATCACACCAAGCTGTCGGTTATGCGATTGCACAGTAAGAGCAAGACAGCAAATCTAGGCCAGGAAAAGAGCGAAAGTGTCATAATATGTGTGTGTATGTGTCTGTGTGTGTGTATGAAAGCGGGGCGGTGCAGGGAGAGAGCAATCGTGCAAAGTCAAATTTTCTGGATTTAAGTTTGTGAATGGTGTCTGTGGTTGTGGAGTTGAGTTTTTCTGTGAATCCATTTTGATGTGGTTAACAGTGTGTGTGGTTTGGTTTGGGGCTCCTGCTGCACACAGACTCAGAGAAAGAGGACCGACAGGAGAAACAAGTACACGCAAACACGGCCTGCTTTATTATCTCTGCTCAGTTTTGTAACACTGCAGCTATCAGGCCTAGTCACAGCTTTGCACAAGTGTAGACAGCCATCTGAACATATGCATGGAAATAAATGGATTTTTTGTGATACAGGCCAAAAATCCATTTGATTTAATGTTCAAGTGTATATCAATTCAACATTTTACAAAACCACTGCAAGCAGGCTAGCACTAACAATTATATTGTTGTAACATTAAATGACTGGTGACTTGCAATACAATAGTGATTTTTAAATATTTATGTAGAGAAAATGGCTGTTATATGTTCATCTATGGCATTGGTAGTAAGTTTTATTTCTTATGGTATCACTGTAACATTCTAATATAATACTAATATAGTTTTCAATGATAGATCTGAAATGTAATGCAGTCCTTATTATGAATGCAGAAACTTTTCTTTTCCCCTTTAACACTCTCAGCCGACTGAACTGCATTTGGCGGCAGATTTTGTGTATTGAGGGCCATTATGCAAACATTTGGGGGCAAGTCCTCAGTGGGACAGTGGGGAAGCCAAGCCTGCGGGGCGGGACCCCTCCCTACTTTTCGCGCTGTGTCCCAGGTGATATTAGCGCCACTTCTGTTGCCCGACCTCTACAGCCTCCCATCTGTCTGTTTGAGCCGCAAAGTTAATTACAGGCAGCAGCAGAGACAAAGGGCACGATGATTAGGTCAGAGGTATTAATAGCAGGTTTCTAGGTGCGGAGCTTTGCATCTCAAGACGCTGCTGTCGGTTTGGGGGCTGCCGGGAAGCTCTCAGTCCCAGCTGAAATCAAGGCAACGATCGTCTATAGAGAAGATGAACCACTCTGAAAGAAATAACCAATTTTCCGGTCTCGACATAGTAAAGATGAGACACTCAAAGTTTACCACGACTATCCACTGGTTTAACTGGCTAAACAGCAAATTTCAATTGGAAATGATCACGGAGCAGCCAAAATTACATGCAGAGATGTGGACCGTCATTTTTATGACTGTCAATCCACAAAGAGTGTACCTAAAAGCTTTTTTCTGCTGGTTTATAGTATGTTTGCTTAAAAACATTACTATAACTATATGTTTTAATGGAGAAACATTAGCTAATAGGCTTACTGACAAGCTAGCTAAGTGGTTTTGTGTTTTGTTCCATAATGCCATCACTTCTACAAGTCAAAATGATCTTGTGATGCTAACTTCCCAACTACCTTGTTGTTATAAAGGGCTGCTGGGCTGGGTAGCACAGGCTAGAAAACATAAATGTTTAAGAACAACTGCTGTAAGTTGAATTCCACCATATCAAGCCCAAGAGATATTAGCCAACGTTGCATATTTCAGAATGGGAACTGTAGGTTAAGAGTTGTAGTTTGTTAATTATCGGCAATGTACTGGAACTGAAAGCTCAAGCTCTTTCAAAAAATAAAAAGTCATGAAATAAAGTAACTTATAGCTCAAGATGTTACTTCCAGTTTGTGTTACTTACAGTTTATTTATTCTGAACAACTTTTCAATGAACTTTTCCCGCCGCCCTCTGTCAAGACCTTCGTGGTACCCGGAAATGTGGCAGAGTGAGAGCTCTCACTTCCCCCATATCACAGCTCCAGAGCGCGCCGGTTGCCCCGCCAACAAACACTCCGTAGGCGTGTTCGTTCGTTCACGCCCATTGGTGGGAGCCGAAGAGCATGGCGAGTCACGCGGCCACTGACTGGTTCCAGCGGCTTGACGCAGCAAGGCGCGTAGACGCTGATTGGTTGGCGTGATCCAGATGCCCGAGAGCGCCAGAAAACAAGCTTGAGCGGGTGTTGCTGCAGCCTCCCCGGTCACTATGCTGCTTCTCCGTTAACCGGGCAGGAGTCTGAAGACGGCCGGACGTACAAGCTGAGCAGGACTGCCCGCTTATTTTAGAGAGGGAAACTAGCTGCTATGTGGATGTGAACAAACTACGCACTGACAAGTCTGTGAAACTGGACATATAGCCGTGTAGGAACATTTCATTCATAGGAACAGGCAAGAAAGGTAAGGACTAATACATTTTCCCTCCTTGCTTTTCTTGAAGGCTATGATGTGGTGATCAGCTGAGCTAATGGTGCTAGCTGGCTTGCTAATTCAAGCTAAATTAGCTGTAATGACATTATAAAAAAGTGTTCTGCTTTGTTGCCTCTTACAAATAACGTTATTACATCTTAATATTAGGACGTCGGACTAATTTACAGTATAATTTGAGAGAAATACTTCAAACTTAAGTCATCTCTTTGCTTAGTTACTTTATTAACGTTTTGCGCCAATATACTTATTTACCCGTTACATTAATAGTAATTAAATATGTTAAGATGACAGTATGCTAGGTATTTATTTTCAGGATATATTGTAATATAGTTAGACCAGTGCAGTTAGCTTGCTATGGGCTAAAGTTAGCGCAAACTCTTTGCGCCAAATTCACCTGAGCACTCGTGTAGGCTGAAGTTTTCTTTGCTGTCCCAGCAGACTCCTGCTTCCACCCCACTGAGGGTTTGATCGGGCTATTTAACGTGTTTTGTTCGTTATTTTTCATGTGTGTGTCGACTGCCATTTTTCCAGATGGAGGTGGAGTGTCTGGCTTTGAAAGACCTCACAACTCCAAGGAAAAGTGTTACTGTAGAGGAGGAAGATGACGTGAGCAAAAATGATCAAAAGGTAAGAGGAATTATATTTCAAGTCAGGCATAATGGAGTTTATAATATGATGCAACTGAATGAGAGCTGCAGTATGATGCTCACCAGAGAGTAACAGTAATAGTAGCATAATGGCAGAGTGAGAGTGAGATATGAGAATGTAAATTAGGGTTATTTGGCTTTTAAATGGCAGGTTTCTGCTTGTGAACTTGAGAAAGTAGTTTGTAGATTAGAGGAAGGACAAATAAGACAAATGATACTCCTGCGTGCCAAAAAAAATCAAAATTCTGACATTTTGCAGGGCTTTTGGTGTCAGATATTATTTTGGGGTAAATTCTGATACCAATACTCTTTATTTAGCCCGGTATTGGCACTGACACCAAAGAATAGCTTGAAACTCATTGAAAAGTCTTTGAATTTGACGTGCAAATGAATGTAGGAACGCTGAATTCTGCATCTGCTTGTCAGATTGATTTGACACCAGCAGTGGATCTGAACATTACTCGATACTGGCTGTTGAGGCAGTCAAATCATTTCTACCCTGGAGGCGTTTATTACCAAATGTTTTGACTTGATTCTGTACCGTGCCCATGATCCCAGTCCGTTTAAAGTCCACCACACAACCCTGTCCATCTCACAGGAGAACATCTGTACAGAGAGGAGGAGGTCCACTCCGCTGAAGACGGAGCCTGCCGTCCCCGCCCGGCTGGTAAACAGGAAACCCGGCACCCCCGACCTCACCCACATCACGCCCATCAAACACACGGACTGGCCGGCGATGGGGGAGCCGTTGACGCCGACGGCCAACCTGAAGATGCTGATCAGCGCGGCGAGTCCGGACATCCGGGATCGGGAGATGAAGAAGTTCCTGTTCAGACCAATAGAGAACGAGAAGGAGACACCGGCGAGCCCGAACGCAGCGGAGGACACGGAGGTGGAGGATTCCTGTCAGGTACGCGAGATGGAAACTGACTTGTTTTTTTCCACTAGCCAAAGAGATTTTCATCCTTTAGGTTTCCCGTTATGTATTTGTCCTGCAGCTCTCCTCTATTAATGCTTTCTTGAATGTTATGCAGTCGTAATAAAGTAGTGTAATATCAGATAAATCTTTGTTTCTCTTAATCTGCAGGTTACCAGGATATTTGTTGTAACTTGTGGCACCTAAAGCCTGATTATTCCAAATAGTTCCTCTTGGTTATGGAGTGAAACTGCAGCAGTAATTCAGCAAAGATGTTTTAAGCTGAGTCCAGTTAAATAAAGCATTTTAAGTCGTCAATTCAGCTTAGGAAGTCTTAAAAATGAGTAGTGCGCTGTTGTAGTGCAGCTATTTCCATTTTCATATTCATTTCACTGGTGAAATTGGTCTTCTGTTTGATTCTCACTAGCATTAGCAGGTCTGAAGTGTTTTAATTTTACCTTAATGAGACTTGCTGGCAGGTGGTGGTAATTTCCCGATCCTGCTATGAACCAGCAGGCCTCTCAGGTTTCTGCTCTGCTCTGATTCCAGACTGAAGTCTCTGGATAACCTGCTTTCAAAGCACAGCAGAAGTGACTCTCAGTAACACCTAATGAAGTCACTCTGCATATAAAAAGGCACCACGCCGGGTCACCCTGAGCCTTTTTGACACCATTATTTGTTAAAGCCGAGGTGTGGCTGTTTCCCAGTGATGGATCATCACATTTGGGAGCGATACTGTTTACTTGATAATATCATAGGGACCAAAACAAAAGAGCGCTTTTCTTCTGAGTCGGAATCACTGAACGCTAAACTAAGTCAGCAGCAGTGAATTATGCAGCCTGGGTAAAAAAAAGTGATTTGATTTGAAGCTCAGAGTTGAGACATGAGGTTGATCTAATTTATTTTGCACGCTGCAGACTTCAGTCTGACAGACTGAATATGAGCTGAATGTCGTGTTAAAACATTCATCACTCTGATTTGTCACGATTGACTAGAAGCTGTATGGTTTATCACGGTCGTTAAATCTTAGAGCTCGTTCTCTGCTGATTGTAAGTACGATGATGTAACACACAGCGCAGAGTCACGGTGAAAAATGATCTCAAACACACAAATATTGCAATATTCCAGATCAAATGAAATACTTATACAAAAGAAAATTAAGAATGATCATTAATAATCTAATATGTTATCAGTACTTAGTAACAAGTAATGTGGACATGATGGTAGGCTAGAAAGTTTACAAAGTGCCTTTCTTCCTCATTTCATATTGTGATATTGTGTATATTTTTTTACACATTTGAAATGAACAATTCAACTCAATATCTTATGTCACATCACAGTATTGATGTTGCACGACATTGTCCTGCCCTGACAGAGGAAACTATCTTTTATCCAACATTTTTAACTTTTATACAATATGAAAAGGCAACACATGAAATGTCTTACAGGATTTCTCTGCAGACAAAAAAATAAGATGGCTAATTATCTCTCTGGTTATCATAAGAGTTGGCAAAGGAACCAATAAAGCTGGTGGTGCTTTAGGGGAATGAGAACACGGCTTTGACCAATCAGATCGCATGGTTCAAGTTACATATCCATGCACATAACAATGATTTTGAACTTGTTGTGTTTGTCGGTTCAGTTTGACGCCGTGGAGGAGGAGGAGGACGCGGAGAGGAAGCCCAGCAGGAAGCAGAAGAGTCTGGGTCTGCTGTGCAAGAAGTTCCTGGCTCTTTACCCCGACTACCCGCCGGCCCACGAGCCCATCTGGATCTCCCTGGACGAGGTGGCCACCAGTCTGGGTATGAGCCAATCAGAAACGTATTGACGAGTGTGTGACGGGGAAACGCCTCACGGGAGGGCGAGGATAATGGAAGCGGCTAATGTCCGTTTCATGAGTGTGATAAAGGTTTTATATGCTATTGGATTTGGTGGCGGTTGCTATGGAGACCGCCATTTCCAGACCAGCCCATTATGTCCTGTTGTCTTTACGGTGCTGAATTTGCAGCAAGACATTTAACATCCTCTGAATCTTTTATATAACTCTATACTTATTTTAATCATGTGGCATTTTGTGCACCGTTTTAATTCAAATTGCATAAAATGGATCAAATTGCGTTTATGTTTTTGAATATGGGCGGCTCCAGTGAGGGCTGAACAATATGATTAGAGGTGGGGGGTATATTGCATTTTTTCTACAGGCAGTGTGATTGTGGGAATTACAATTTTTTTTGCTCATTTTCTCTTGGAAACAAAAAAAAAAAACAAAAACACATGATGTGATTGTTGCTGTGTCCCAAACAACATTTCATTCCAATGACAATTTAGATGATATTTTGTTGTGGAATTAACCTTTAGCTAAAAAAATAAAAAAATAAAAATGCAGATCCTTTCACTATATTGCAATTTTGATTATATTTTGATAAATTGTTCAGCCTTTAAATTAAAAAAAAGAAAAAATTCACTCTGATATTCTCACACTAACCTTGCTGTTTCGTTCGCATGTTTGTCTCCAGGCGTGGAGCGGCGGCGGATCTACGACATCGTCAACGTGCTCGAGTCTCTGATGATCGTGGGCCGGATCGCCAAGAACTGCTACCACTGGTACGGCCGGCAGCGGCTGG
>OMLF01021476.1:14694-24903 GCA_900302615.1 Holocentrus rufus | reverse complement strand
TCATTTTATACACATTTCCCTGGAATTCAGCAGGACAGATTTGGGATCTTTGGAAACCTTGAGATCTCCAGTAGAATTTACAATAAAGCTCTGTGGGTTTGAACAAAGCTCGGCTTCAGTAATGATGAATTCACCAACTGGTCCACCATGTACCAAGGGGATAAAGACATTAAATTATTAAAGTGACTCTACTGTTCACCTATTTAAACTATAATTTGTGTGTTTGCCTCTTTACAGATTCAGCGCCTGCATCTCCTGAGGGAGCTGTAGGGAAAAATTTGGGGAAGCAAAGAGAAGGAAAAAAAGGAGAGAAGAAGAAGAGGAAGACAAGACGGCTCCTGAGGAGGCTCATAATGACGGGAAAAGAATGATAGAGGGAGTGACGGGAGAAAGGTAGCAGGGAGAGAGAGGAAAACACACACTCATACACACACACAGACAAAACACACAGGTGCGGTGATGGCGGGGTGGCTGGGCCGAGTGTCCCTGGGCGACGCCTGGTACAACACGTACTCCCGCCTGCTGCGCACCAAACCCGTCGGCACCATGAGTCAGGCCTCCGATGACATCACCGAGGTCACCGAGGGGTCGGGAGCCGGGCTCGCCAAGGTGCTGACCACCGTGGACCTGGTGTCGCTCGGGGTGGGCAGCTGCGTCGGAACAGGGATGTACGTAGTGGCCGGGCTGGTTGCCAAGGCGATGGCCGGGCCGGGGGTCATCCTGTCTTTCATCATTGCGGCGGTGGCTTCCATCCTGTCAGGTGAGGCGTTTCAGGTGCTCATGGGATTTTGGGATGTGTATTTACACTAGAACTGCAACTAGCAATTGTTCCCATTGTCAATTAATCCATTAATTATTTTTCCAATTAATCGATTAATCATGAAGTCTAAAATAATGACAAACTCTCATGGGAATTGCTTCAAAGGAGTGTGTTACGCGGAGTTTGGCGTGCGGGTTCCCAAGACAACAGGCTCGGCCTACACCTACAGCTACGTGACGGTCGGGGAGTGTGTGGCGTTTTTCATCGGCTGGAACCTGATCCTGGAGTACCTGATCGGCACGGCGGCGGGGGCGTCGGCTCTCAGCAGCATGTTTGACTCTCTGGCCAATCACAGCATCAGCAACTACATGATAACACACCTGGGCACGCTCAGAGGGCTCGGTCAGTGCAGCGAAGGAAAAGTTGGGTTGATATGTAGTTTACAAGCCAGGAAACGTTTGATGAATTTATGTTTTCTCTCTCTCAGGTAAGGGCGAGGACACGTACCCCGACCTGCTGGCCCTGTTCATCGCCCTGCTGGTCACACTCATCATAGCTCTGGGTGTGCGCAACTCGGTGGGCTTCAACAACGTCCTCAACGTGGTCAACCTGGTGGTCTGGGTCTTTATGGTCATCGCCGGACTCTTCTTCCTGTCTGCCAGCAACTGGGAGGGTGGCAGGTTCCTGCCCTACGGCTGGTCAGGGGTAAGACACGACTGAATATGACTGATTTTTTGGGGTTTATAATCCTTTGTCGTTGACTGTCTGCCTCGACTTTCATCAAAGACCACAATGAAATAAACCTGTTGATTAATTGTGCTGTCCTTGATGATTTTAACCTGAGATGCATTATTTTTTATTGTGTTTATCTTGCTTTTTATCACATAATTCAGGAAATCTTGACAGCCACTGAAAGATTGATGAGGACAAAAAAAAAGTTTATTGACCCTGAGAATCTTAGAGATGTTAAGTGATTTACTCTTGCTACCTTTTAGCCTCTTGCCAGTGGTCTAAGTCTTGTCATTTAGTGGCTGTTTTGTGTCCTGTACAGGTGATGCAGGGAGCAGCCACCTGTTTCTACGCCTTCATCGGCTTCGACATCATCGCCACGACGGGAGAGGAGGCCAAGAACCCGAACACGTCCATCCCATACGCCATCACAGCCTCGCTGGTCACCTGCCTCACCGCCTACGTGTCTGTTAGTAAACAGATTCATACATGCAGCTAGTATCAATATATCTTACTCCCTGCTCAACTTATACTTGAAGAAGAATAAAATTACTGGTGTAAAAATCTGCTCGTGTAAATGTAAAAAGTTAAAAAATGTAAAGAAAATAAAACTTACCGATTTACTTTAAAATGCAGACATGATCTTTCCTGTGCTATGCTAAAAGGACAAGAGTTGACATTACATTTCTTTATAATCTGTTAAACTTAAAAACAAAAATATGATTCTGATGTTCATGTCATCATTTCATCTGTGATTAAAAAACTGAATAAGTTATTTTTTCAATAATTGCACAAAATAAATGTTTTCTTTGCTATTAGCTAACCAGTTAGCTAGCTTGATCAGTAGCTTTTTGGCTAATGCTGATGCTAGTAAATTTAATATTACATTAATTTAACTTAACTTTGCTTACTTATCACTTGAACAGATTTGATCAAATTCACTACTGATCAATTTTAATGTAATGCAAATGTATTTTTTTAGACTGTCATAAGCTTTAATAAATTTGAAGACTACAACCAATAGCAGTATTTTTGGGATATAAACGGCTAATAGCTGACAGGTTTTGTGCTGTTTATGTTTCACTGCTTCTATTAAAAACAAAACAAAAATATCAATTTAAAAAATCCCCAAAAGTACATGGACTTCATGTTTCTTTCTTAAATTTACTCTTTGCAGGGTGTAAAACCATCAGTACCAACATTTAGATAATGTGACATTAAAACCCTCCTCTCAAACACAGACTAACAAAATACTTAGGTGGGTTAGCAATTTGATTTGTCTGTTTTACATACTTAAACACTTGGAGCTGACAACATTAATTGGGGCCAATATCGTCCCAGTATATCAACAAACCTATATACCAGCCTATAGCTATTAGCTTCTCACCTGTGCTGTGCCTCTCTTCTCTCCAGGTGAGTGTGATCCTGACGCTCATGGTTCCCTACAACCTGATCGACGGCTCGGCTCCCCTCATGGAGATGTTCGCTGTGCACGGCTTCCTGTGGGGGAAGTACATAGTGGCTGTGGGCTCTATAGCAGGACTCACTGTGTCTCTGCTGGGCTCCCTGTTCCCCATGCCCAGGGTCATCTACGCCATGTCCCGGGACGGCCTGCTGTTCAGGTGAGAATGAAGTACACACACACATGTATGCAAACATCCATCTGATACCTCACAAGATACTCACAAGATACCAAATCGTTCTTAAACACACAAAATTCTAACAATGTGTGCGTCTTCACAGGTGGCTTTCATATGTGTCTGGGTTCACACACACTCCCGTGGCGGCGTGTGTGGTGTCGGGCAGTTTGGCAGCACTCCTGGCTCTGCTGGTAAGTTTGAGGGATCTCATTGAGATGATGTCCATCGGCACCCTGCTGGCCTACACACTGGTCAGCGTGTGTGTGCTCTTGCTGCGCTACCAGCCCGACGAGCAGACGGACACACACCAGTTCACCTCCGGCGACAATGCAGGCGGCCTGCAGCACCAGGACGACGGCGCCGCCACCACCAAAGACGACCAGATGCTGATTGGGTCGTCCGGTCCTGACGGGTCGTCGTCCTATCACTCTGGCGGGACTGAGGGAGAGAGCGACGACTCGGATTTTCACACGGGCTCCGCCTCCCTTTTGAAAAGGCTTCTGGGAGGTCACTACTACACCCTGCGAGTGCGGCTGGGAATCCCTGATGCTTCGGCGAGGCCCACCCCTGCCACCGGCCGCATCGTGACCAGATGCACGCTCCTCCTCTTCCTCCTGTCCTTCCTCCTCTGGGCCACTGTCATATTCGGAGTTGAACAGGGAACGGGGGCCGGGGCGGTCTTTTCAGGGCTAATGGCCATGCTGATGGCCGGGTCCATGGCGAACCTGGTGATCGTGATTGTGCGACAGCCAGAAAGTGGGCGGAGCCTTCCATATATGGCGCCCTGTGTGCCCTTTGTCCCTGCGGCGGCCATATTGGTCAACTCCTACCTCATGCTCAAACTGTCTCCTCTCACCTGGGCCAGATTCACCATCTGGTGTTTAATTGGTGAGTAGAAGTGAGATAAGTTGTTATTAACTGCAAATGTCAGGGGAAACTTTCAAATTGTGACGAACGTGGTAATGCTAGTGCTAAAGCTAGCCTACAGCAAAAGAGGATGTGTTTGACGCTTTGCATTGTGGGCTAGAATAGGAGGACTGAATGACCTCATTATTTGGTGCAGCGTCCCATTGGTTGGTAAAACTGTTTAAGCAGATTAGAAAAAAGTCACAAGATGCCACTAAGGATTCAGGGGGTTTCGGAGATAAATCCTGCTGTCGTTCACAGCGAGTATGTCTAGTTTTAGACATTTATGCTTTCAGCTAGGCTTAGAAATTTGTTTTGCCATTCTGTTTTTGAAGAATACTACTGGTGTTTGCTGAAGTTGGTCCCACTGGTCTAACCTGACCATCTCCTTTCCATTATTCACAGTTGGAGATATCAGGGCTCGTTTTCTTCTCTTCAGAAGAAGCCAGTTGCTGCCATTTATACTTGTTCATAGACTTTAAATCTGCCTCTGCTAGATAATCCATCACAGCAAAGATCCACCCATTCTTCCATTTTCAGTACCCATTTCCATTAACTGTTTAGGTCCATGGGGACTGAAGCCGATCCCAGCATGCACTGGGCAGAGAGTTCACAGCAAACAGGAGGACCTAATTTGAACATGTTAAATTTTCTGTGTTATTGGCACAGCACAGGAAAGCACTTCTTCAAAACCTGTTACCTTCAAAACTTTGTTATTACATCCACATCTATCTGCTTATACAGGGCGTCTTCGTTAGCCTGAACAGAGGTTAATTTCAAGCTAGGTTTGATAAAATGTTTATTACATACAGCATGCACTGCATTAAATGGCCAGTAACTCTAATTATAGGTATTCTTCTTTAATTTTGTTCGGTAAGGTGTGCTCTACTAGGAAAACAGGATCCGTCCAAGTAGTGCATACAGACTCTGTTCTCTCTTCTGGCTGGCAGATGATGAACAGAAGGGAATGTTTCCCACCACCTGGAATTTAAAATATCAAAACTCTGCCCAGCTCTCCGTCAGCTTGCCAGTCTTTTGGACTCAGTCTGTCCTAATTTCACAGGTTATGTAAAAGGCTTTGTTATGAGTTGGCTCTGACCACCCTGTCCATCCTCAGGTCTGTTGATCTACGGTTGCTATGGAGTGTGGCACAGCACACTGGAGCTGAACGCCCGGGAGGAGCAGGCACGTGCCAGCTCCTACCAACGTTATGACGACCACCTTGACGACAGCTTCGCCCCGGACGATGACCTCTACCCCCGCGAACAGGAAGAGAAGCCGTACCAGGGCTGGTCTGCCCCAGAGGAGAGGGGCTACCACTACCAGCAACACAACCAACATGAGGACCAAGATGGAGAGCAAAACCAAAGCCAGTACCAGGGCCAGTATGAAGATGGTGACCTTGGTGACCAGTATGGCTACCAGTCTGGACCGGCAGGCCAGTATTCAACCAGAGGCAGCAGATCCAGGGGACAAGCCAATCACGGCTTTGATGCAGATGAAGAGGACTGAATATGTCATGTCACCCTCTAAACAAAAAGAGCATTTGACCTCATAATACATCTGGGGCAAATATGCAAGAATGAATGAACTTTGCAGTTGCCTTCTCTGTATGCGAGAGACATAAAATGGTTTTCAAGGCAAGCAAAATTGTCAAAATTTTATGTTAACATTTATGACTGTGTGGAAACCTGGCATGGATGTTAAGGGAAGGGGTGGTGGGTATGAGCGAGTCCTATTTTTTTGGTTTTATTGGTGTTATCAAGACAGACACCTTCCATCGCAGATGCCTCAGC
This sequence comes from Holocentrus rufus, assembly GCA_900302615.1. NCBI lineage: Eukaryota > Metazoa > Chordata > Actinopteri > Holocentriformes > Holocentridae > Holocentrus > Holocentrus rufus. Next base: position 19,072 of record OMLF01021476.1, on the reverse strand, counting down.
AGTAAATTCTGGTGTCTGAGAAGCATTTCCCGTCACCGCTGCTACGATCAGACTGTACTGTACCTACAGTACCCAAACTGTAAAGCTACACTTGGATTTAAACTTAATCTACCGCATTTTCTAGCACTTTCTAAGAAGCAGGACTACTCTATAGAGGCAGAAAGAAACTCATTGGTTGAGTTAAACTAAAGTGGGTGGAGCCAAAAAATGCTTTTTTCTAAACAATACTAAATATTAGTTCTAAACAGTACTTAGCTCATTGGCAAACTTGAAGGCAAAGAAGGAGCTCAACATATAAATGTAAACGGTATTAACTTTTTTATTCATTCATTACCTTGGCATTCATGATGTTCTTATGTAGCAGGCTAGCTAACTGCTAGTATGGCTAGTTTGAACTTGGAAGCTAGGCTAACTAGCTAATTTAGTTGGACTAGAATGTACTTTGTCTGTTAGTAGCAACAGGCCAAGGCCTCATAAGGTAGCTCTTCTCTACCTACCTCTTGTCTTTTCAATGATCTCTGGTGTGACGTTATTCAATTCGGAAAAACTGGTTCTCAGCTCCGCCAGCTCAGGATTATCTCAACCAATCAGATTATTTCTGACCGTAATGCAACTCTGACTACCAGAAAGGTTTGTTTGGCTAAAAGTCCAATCCACCTTTGCAGTCAAAGGTGCATTATGCAAAAGTTCCCAGGGTCAGTTGAAGTGACCATCATTTACACTCAACTCACAAAAAATGGAAAAAGAAAAACATGGCTGATGGCTGAGTCCATGTGGTTCTCATGGTTGCCCTGACTCTCTGGAAAAATTACGGGCTTAGTTTTTGTCATTTGAGTGCAAACACTCCTCACTTCAACCTAACTTCAGTTTTGTATAGTGCACCTTTAAAAATTCTAAATTTTTTACTGCATTTGCAGTGTTCCTTTACCTCCATCTCATGTTTAATGGACACTCTGTAATCTAAACCCTTTTTTCCCCTTTGTGTTCATCTGGTTGAGTTTGTTTTGTTTACAGCCGTACAAATGGACTTTATGTGTCTTTATGGTGACTCTGAAAATTGAACAATATTTTTGTCCTTATTTTGCTCTTTCTTGTGTGAATGAATGGCAGGAGAGTGTTTGCACTTATTTAATGTTTGCAGCAATAAATTCTATTTCTTGCTCAATCAAAGTGTAATGTGTCTAAATGTGTAACAGGTGGGTGTGAAGTGCTTTAGTGTTATGACTGAACAGAATGAGTTTTTGAATGAGAGTTTTGTCTGTCTGTGTTGCACACATATAGAAACAATTACAACACTTTCACATAAAAAACGTATCTTGATAACTAAAACTTTTATTTGTGGCAAACAGAACAAAGATAACACTGTTAAAAGGCACAATCCTTCAATCTTCTGTTACAGACAAATGATACACACTGCTTATACTGTAAATACTGGATGAGGCATTTGTGTCTAAAAAGAGATACACACCATTTCTTTTGGAAAAATTAAGTTACAAAAAATTACAACTTGGTACAAAATAGAAAAAATGCTTGAAAATACAAAATGGTTCATTTAACTTGTTAGACTCCAGCAAGTCACTGGTGGATTTTTACAAATTTGATGCAAATTTTACACAAATGTTACAGTGAGTTTTTTTTTTTTTAATAAAATTAATTTTTAACATTTGAGGCATTTTTAAAGATGATGCCAAATTTCAAAATGTAACAAATTTTACAAATTGTAACAAATTTTACAAATTGTTACACAAATGTAAAAAAAATACACAAAATTATACACATTTTTTTTTTTGAAAATTTTACACAAATTTTACACATTCTAAAAAAAAAGGTGGGTTTTAAGGGGTTAAATGATTGCAGCTAATATGAGCCTTTGGTCACAAAATGCTGTTTTGCAGACTGGATTCTCCATATTTTCAAGTGTTTCATGTTGACTGAATTTCACTCAACATAGTGACTTATGGAAATCTTCATGCTATTCAAAGTGTAGCAGCCATTTAACAAGAAGCTAATTTAAGATATTTGTCAGGCAGTGGGATTTCCTTTAACTAAATTATATTTATTACGCACTCATCTAGAAGCAGAGTTTACTAGGTGCTTTATAAAAGGCACAAAACAAGATACAGAAAAACCTACATGAAGGGAAAAAAGGGAAACACATTCAAAGGAAAAACATCAGGAGAAAATCAAGGGATCAATGAAGTCTACAGGGCAGACCAAGTCAAAACCATGACACAAAAGCAAATCTGTCATAAAGTGTGTTGTGAGAAGTGATTCAAAAGAGACTTTTCATAGTGGATTTGCTAGAATAAGTTCCCAGGCAGGATGAAGGAGGCCTGATGGAAAAGTTTCATGAGAGGCTTGATTACCATGGAAACTGATGACATGTGAAATTACCTTAGTCATGTGACATTCATGTGACAGCTTTCTAAATTCATGTAATCTTTTAGACAAAATAAGTTTCTAATCAGAAAAGTTCATAACTATATTAAAAATTATTTCTAAAAGTGATAGGAAACTTTTAATTTGTAGTACTTTTTAGTTAGTAGGAAGAGAATGAGGCTTTGTAAAATTAGCTAAGTTGTCTCTTACCTCACAGGGATTTAGTCTAACATTACTTAACCAGAAAATTGTGGCTCTTTGGCTCCGCCCACTGAAGGTTAACTCAGCCAATGAACTTATTCTAGCTCAGATACATTTTTGTATAACTTTGCATAAATCCATTTTACCCTGATGCAAGGCACTGAACCCCAACCTGCTGTTAGCTAAAGCTAAACCAGAAAAGTCAATGCTTTAACATCCTCGATTAAAAAAAGGAATTGATTAAGATCATTTACAGTCTGTGAAACACCTTCCTCCCATCATCTTTCAGACATGCGCACTCTTGGCGTGGTTGGCGGGCGGGTCCAGAGGCGTGGCCGTGCCCCCCTGCCTGGAGTAGTAGAAGCTGTTCTCCCTTCTCTGGGTTGCGGGGTCGGCACCACGGCAACAGAGGATCACCGAGCCGCCCAGGAGACAGAGGGCGGTGCCAACCCAGCCGGTGTACAGCGAGAAGCCGAATGACATCAGACTCTCGTTTTGGTGCGCACCAATGGGGAACCAGATAGTTGACACGATGCCACACACAGCTGAGTGAAGACATGGAAATAGAGAAAATACATTGGGAGGATAAAGATAGAGAAGAGGAGGTCATTTGAGACAATAATAATAATGATATAAAAAAAAATCTGAAAGAAAAAGTGCAAACAATAATGGTAAATGCAATGGTAGATAATTTAGTTTTTTGCCGTCAAGAAAGTTTTAATATCTGGATTTGTATCTTCTATCTCAGAAAATATTTGCATGTACATGTGTTCCTGTTGCTGCACATGTGGATTATCGTGTGTCTATGTGCATGTCTATGTGTGTGCGTGCCTGTCTGTCTCCCTGTCCCTGAGGCTGTTGACAGGAACTACCTGTCCAGTCCCACAGGAAGCAGGCCAGTCTGAAACATGAACCCAGGCAGGATGAGACCTGACCGGCCAGACGCTGACTGACCTTCCCTCCCACACCAGCTGGAAATCCCCAAAGCACCTCCTAAAACCAGAGCCCTGTTAAACTATCGCCTCATTAAACACTAAACTACTGTCTCGTAAAACCCCAATTAGTTTGCTATAAATCCTATTAAGTACGCAGTAAACTCTTATTAGGATATAAAAACTATAACTAGTGTACTCTAAAAACATAAATGGTGTCGTGTAAAAATGTATAATCGTGTACTGTAAAACTTACATGTGCACTCTGAATACTTAAGTGAACTGTAAACACTTAACGAGTGAATTGTAAAAACGTAACGAGTGCACAGTAAGAACTCACAAGTGCACTCTAAACAGTAAACAAGTCAATTGTAAACAATGAGGTCACTTCATAAACTTAATGACTGTACTGTAAAAATTTACCTCATGTATGGTAAATACTTAACAAGCGCACTGTAAAAACTGAATTAGAGTACTACTAAGCCCTAACTACAAAAAGCCTTAATTAGTGTCTCTGAAAACCTTAATTAGCATACTGTGAGTCCTAAGTGGATCTAAGTAGTGTACTGTAAATACTCAAAGTACAAAGTATCCTAAAGTCTCCTGTAAAATTATATCTAGCATGCAGCAACTGAACTGTTATACTGTAAAACTGTATTGTAATGTAAACCCTAACCAGTGTAGCCCACCATAAAATCCAATTTAGTCAATTAGTCATTTTGGGGGGGTGGGGGGTACAACTTCCTCACCCATGATGAGGATGAGGATGCCGCCCACTAAGGCGCGGCGCTGCTTGATGGCCGCAGTGTCGTTGAGCAGCCGGACGCAGGGCATCGACATCAGCACCAGCAGCATGGCGGGGAGGC
>OMLF01021476.1:3065-14594 GCA_900302615.1 Holocentrus rufus | reverse complement strand
CTGAGAGAGAGGAGAGAGAGAGAGAGAGAGAGAGAGAGAGAATAACTACAGTATATGTTTGGTTCCAATTTTCAGTACCCTTCACCTCTGGCGCCCGTCTCTCTCCTCCTCTCTCCCCCTTCCAATTTTCCTTTTGAGATAGACAGATGCTGTCTGAAAGATACAGAGCAAATATGCGCGCGCACACACACACATGCACGGGCAAGAAAAGACTATTTTTTTTATGTGAATTAAGTTTTTGCAAGCAATTTTCATTAACTCCCTTTCTAATCTTTTTAATTTTTTTATTTTAAATATGAAGACTTTTCCTTTTGAGAGAGGAGTGATAAATAACTTTTAGCATTTGTTAAAATGTTTGAATATGACTTACATGGTGACTGCTGGCATGAAAAGTTTATCTTTTATCGGCTAATCGGCAACTAGGAATCATATTAAGCAGATGTTCATCTCAAAACTGTATCGCGTTGGAACAAACCCCTTGAAGTAGGAGCCTCTACACTCAGTATGAACTGAATTTGAGCAGTTACACCTCTCTCTCTCTCTCTCTCTCTCTCTCTCTCTCTCTCTCTCTCTCTCTTCCAGAGATTCAATCACATCATGAGGTTTAAGTTGGAAGTCATATTAAAAACTTTTAAACACATTTTCAGAATTCATTTTGAGGATAGACTCGTATTTTTAATTGTGAAATACTAACAGGCGTTTCAGACAGAAACACGTCTGGATAAGTGTGTGTTTTATGTATTGTATTTGTATTTTTATAATTTGGACTCCAAAACCCCAAGCAGAAGTCTCTTATGTACTGAATTTTCTCACCAACCGGATTTCAATCCATCCATTTCAATTTCAAGCATCAAAATGTTTTTGTTGGCGTGGCGTTTTGCAACAAAACCCTTCAAGTACGATACTTATCATTATGAATTCCCAGAACTTCAACCCATCCACGTCCCCCCCGCTGTCCCCTACAGTCTTACCGGGCAGGGTGAGGATCTGGTTCAGGGTGACGCAGTGGTACAGCGAAGGAGAGATGACGCACTCCACCCAGAGGCCCCTGGAGCCCAGCTCGTCCATCCGGACGCAAGTGGCCACGGTGCGGTCGCAGGTCCGGACCCAGTCGTTGGTGGCCGTGGCGACGATGACCCCGACCCAGCCGGCACAGCTCGCCACACTGCCGGCGATCTGCCTGCACACGTGCGCCATGGAGCCGCGGTGCGCCTTTTTACGCGCTCTCCAATGAGAAAAAAGCACTCTCTAGTGCTTTAAAATGTAGGATTTCTAAAAAAAATATTAAGGTGAATGGTGTTGAAATGTCTCTTTATCTGTATGTAGCTTTAAGATTTAGAAATTCTCTGCGCCAGAAAGTGAAAAAAGTGATTTTCTTTTTGCGCCAAATGTCTGCGAATTAATTGAAGAGGAAATTAATAGGCTATATGGAAAAAGGTAACAAAGGTCATTTGTGATATTCCAATGGGTCTCTCTGCGGCAGTAGTACCTATAAATTCGTAATCTTTCCAGAAATTGTTAAAACTGTATTTCTCCAGACTAAAATAAGTTGTGTAGTTAATTTTAGAAAGGCAGAAACTGAACACAAATATTCCTGTCCTGTCCCGTCGGTTCGCCACCGGGCTGCTCCGCTGAAAAAATGCCTAGAATAAGATTTATCATAGGGTGTGGTGTTAAAAAAAAAAAAAAAAAAAAAAACGTCGAACCCAACCAACCTGAAGCCAATCAGGGCACAATGTGAAATCCTAACCTAAACCAGATATGTAGGCTTCATAACTCCCCGATGAGACAGACAGCTTCAGTCTGGAGAAAAACAACTCAAATCCACCAGAGAAGAGGCAGATATATAAACTGAAAAAAAACAATATAACTCAAACGATCAGGCTTCAACAGGTTCATGCCTTTTCAAAGGAGGACCAGTGCTCAGATTTCAGGTTTTGCGTCTCTAAAGGAAAAGGAAGCCGCTCAGTGATGTGAATTCAGATGAGTTGGTTTTATAAAACATATTTTTCATTCTCATCACAACATGCTGCTGCCTTTTTGTTTTTGACCTGGAAATATCCCTCACCTCTCTCGCCACAGCCCTCTGCTGGTGTTTCCCCATCCACATCAAGATACAAAAAAAAAATACACAAATGATTTTCTTGATTAATTCGTTTATTAAATAATTTCGAGCAGGATACCATAAAAATGTGACGATTAAAGACATCAGTCTCTACCCTGATAGTGACTTTTTTTTAAATCCACAGACATATTTTTGTCCAGAATATAGTGATATAAAACATTAAACTTTGATTAATCACTTACAAAGTCTACTTATTTTTTTGTTTTGTTGTTTTTTGTTTTTTTACACACACTGGTTATGTTATCTACTTGGATAGATTTGTCATTGACGTCACGTTCTAAAAAAACTAAATAGACAAATTTATATATTAAATGTTCAAAATCCTTCATGAAATAGCTTCAAATTTACACTCTCCAGCGGTGTTGTAAAATATACACAAAATTACAAAAATCTCTACATCCTGCTACAGGCGGAGGACCAGAGTGGGTGAAATTTCCTCTGGACCCGCTTCTTCTTCATCACTCTTGTCACACTTATTCTCATCTCCTAAGGCCACCCTCGATTTATAATCTCATAAATTAAAACAAATCTCTTTTTAGGACTTTGTTCTGTCTCTCTTGGTGTCAGCATCTTTTTGTTTTACGAGATGAGGAAACACCTCGGTCTCCTCTCTCCTCCTCCTCCTCTTCTTCTTTATCCAAGAAAGCTCTTTGTCCAATCTGAATTCAGAATCAAATCCGCTTATCGAATCTGAATCCAATCCCGAAACGAACCTTTTCTACGTCATATTTGGGAGAAAAAGAATGATGACACTTTTTTAAAAAAAATGACACTTTTTACCTTTTAGGTTTTGCTGCATTGGTAAGTGCGTGTTCGTCGCACTTGTGCAGCCCTCGTGCTACAAATATTGCATTTCACCGTATTCTCGCATGATTTTGAGAAATTAAATTCGATAGGAGGATTCACTCAACTTGGGGATTAACACTTCCAGCTATTTTGCCAACTTAGAACCGGTCCCAAAACTTAACGGAACCCCTAACCAAACTCTTCCTCTCTTGTCTCACCCTTTCTTTATTGCCTTATTTTCCCCAGCATGTCCCAAAACCCCCTCTCTCTCTCTATCTATCTCTGTCTCTGTCTCTCTTTCTCTTTCTGTCTGTCTCTCTCTTGCTCTCTTTCTCTGTCTGTCTTTCCTCTCATTGGTTTTTCAGTGCGTTGATGTGAGCGCAGATCTTGAGAGCCGGTCCCAGTTTGATGTTCATGCTGGTCATCAGATGATCCTCAGTCAGCAGCAGCAGCGCCTGGCCGTCGATCTCCTGCAGCCTGAAGGCCTCGGCCACGTCGCTGCAGCCTGCGCACAGCAACACCACAGACACATTAATGATTGTTTTCACTGTCGATTAACCGATCATTTATTTTTTCCATTGATCGGTTAATCATTCAGTGTATAAAGTGTGATGGGAAGTGATCAGAGTCCAAAGTCTTCAAATTGCTTCCTTAGTCTGAGCAGCAGCAATAAATAAATAAATATCTAAATTTTCTATGTGCGTGTTTGGCCTGGACAGGCAACCTGTTTCCCTGCTTTCCACCCATTGCATGCTGGGATAGGTTCCAGCCCCCAAGTGACCCTGATTAGAAATAAATGAGTATAGAAAGTGGATGGGTGGATGATTAATTATTATTTTAGCACTAACTGGTAGTTTCATTAATTCAGGTCGGGAAGCTAATTATTTCATCTGTCGGCTGCAGTGGCTAATGGATTCCCAAGTTCAAGCAAATCTGACACTATTTTATGGAGCGAAATGCATTTTTAACATAAAAACAGCCTGGTTGGACACACTCCAGAATGGAGCGTGTCCATTCTGGAGTGTGACCAGATAAACAACAAACAATAAATGCTGCATGCTGAAAGGTGAACTTTGACACTGGATGATTTCTATTTGACTGGATCAAGACTAAAGACTGTAAAAAGAATCATTTGGCCAAACGATTACACACATTTTTAATCATTTCTTTTCTCATTCCATATTTGATCATTGCATCCCCTCAAAACCATCCTGCAGCCTCGATGCAGTCCCACCCCCGAGGTAGAGGGGGATCATCTACAGTATAACAAGCCGTGGGCTATTTTTAAGTTCCTGTAACCTGACTCCTGTGCTGCAGTAGTTTCCAGTTTTTTTGCTATCAGATTACATTCTCCACTGCACGTAACCTGCTATTCCCCTGCTGCAGAAGCTCTGCGATGCCACATCGTGGTGGAGAAAAACAAAACAGGAAACTCTCTGCAACAAAAGAAACTTGGATGCTTTTTAAACCAGTAACGTGGGGAAAAAAAGCATTCAAAATGTTTCCTGTGGTACAGAAAATTGCTGCTTGGTCTCACTGGTATTGAAGGAAAATACATTAAGGATTAAAGTTCAGAGTCCTCTAAAGACCTTTGCTTACAAAACAGTTATGTTTCTGATGACTGAACCATTTGTGCTGTTGAAACAAATATTTTCCAAAGTGGATATACAGCGTTTTGGAAAGACGCTGCACGTTGACTCCCACACCATGCGACCCTGTTCCCTGCCAGCAGCACTTACCGTGATCTAACTCACACTGACAGTTAGCGGTTGAAGGCATGCAGGCTACTTCAAGCAGTGGCTGGTAATTTAAGAGTTTCAGCGTTTTGCGAAACACTTAATTTGATAAGGCAGAGAGAGAGAAGCTGTGCGCGAGCCTGTCGCCATCTGTGGACGATTAAAACGCCCGAGAGTTCACATAAATCAAACTGTGACTCTGACAGAGACTGTCAACTGCAAAGAGGCTGAGATGGCATCCCTGGGGGGTGGGGGGGTCACGTTTACTGTGTGTGCGAGGTGTTAAGTGTATTTCTGTTTGTTTGTGTGTGCATGCATGCATGGCTGTGCAGACCTATGAGTCCCACCGGGCCACTAAAAGCTGCACTACAGGCAATATTTTAATCAAAACACACCCTGTCCTTTCAGGCTAAATCACAAAGAGAGACCCAGAGAAAACTTAATTCAAATAGAGAAAACAGGATTTTAGGTTATTATTAGTTAAATTCAATAATCACTACATTCAGGTTCAAATTCTGCCATATATGTTGTATTTCTGGATTTGTTTATTCAAAAAACTTTTTCAATTCAACAGTTCAGTGCAAGGGGGACAAATTCAAATTAATGCAGTTCTGTATTTGCTGCCATTTGCAGAAGCATGCAAAGTTACCTTATGCAGCTCTATGATTCATTAAAATGTTTGTTTTATTCGTACTGGTTTTATGTTACATTCTCATCGTTTTAGCTGATGCCCTTAACCTGAGCAAGCGACAATGACTGCAACGACAGAATAAACTTCAATTCTTTTATCAGCAACATAACCTTTAACCAAGATGTGCAAAGGACTTAATGCCCTGGCAGCCAGCGATGGAAAGTACATTTTTCTGTTGTACTTCAGTCCAGTTTTGATCTTCTGTCACTTCACTTTAGTATTTCCATTCAGTGACGGCTTTCTGCTTTTCCTGCTCTACATTTCAGAGGGAAATTTTGCACTTTATGCTGTACTACATTTATCTGACAGCTGCAGTTCCTTTGCAGAAGTTAAGAAGGTTTTTATTTACCTGGCAGTGTGTGTATGAAAGCCGTTACTTCCTCCACGCTCCACTGGGAGGGGCCGGGCTTGAAGGTCGTCGTGGGCGTGGAGGTGGTCACGGCGGGCTCGGACGCCCTCCTTGCTCTCCGCGCCGCGCGACGCTCCATCTTGGTTGTCATGGCAACGGCGGGATCCTCGTCCCCTCCTTCCTCCTCGGCCCCTCCCTCATCCTCCACCTCGTCCTTCTCCTTCCCCTCCTTCTCGCGCCGGCCTGCGCTCCAGAGGTCGCGAGGCTGGAGCGAGTAATGTGACAAAAGAGGGAACGCTGCATTGAATCGTGATGCGTTTACTGTCTGTCTGTCCATCTAGCTATCTCTCTATGTATCTACTGATTTAAATTTAAAGGTGCTACACGTAATATTTTAGTAAGTAATGATGCACGACCAGGTGCCCCAAAATAGGGAATTATAGATGAGGTGAAGGAAAAGAATGCCACTTCACAAACACCTCATCATGCATCGTCGCATTTTTACTGTGGCCACTTGTCAACATTTAAAAATATGGAAATATAATTAATTTAGGGAGTAAAATACTAAGAAAATAAAACTTTTCTGCCTGCGCTATTTTTGCACGGGTCAGACTAATATGTGGAACAGGCTAGCAGGAGAGATGCTACTAGCTAATTTGGCTAATGTTACTGATGGCATTGCAGACATCGTGGATTTGCCAAAAACGGATTAAATAGAGCACAAATTACACAAAAATGTCTCAGCTAGCTCAGTATTGGTGTTGACATTACACCAATGTTTATTCCTTGAAATCAGGATTTTAAAAACAGGGCAGTGTGCAGCAGCTAACAGCTAACTTAGCTAGCTTAAGATTCAACTAGCTTGTGTAGTATTTAGTTTATTGCTGTTATGGTCAATTACAGCAGGTTTACATGAGCATTAGCAAAGTGGTTTAAACTTTTACTAGGAATTATGTTTGTGGTGTCCTGATAAACCTTTTTGATGGACACCCTACAGCCAATCAGATTCAAGTACTTGCAGTGGCCATGGTTTAATAAATATCAATAAGTCTTCATCGTATCAGCTTTAGACATTAGTATAATTACTGTAAACAAATGAGACCATTACAGAACAGATTTTCAGCCTCTATGCTGCATTTTCCATAGTTTCTCAGTTTGTCAGCAGGTGGGATCAGTCAGGAAATCTGCTGTGTTGCTTTACGGCACAAAACAGGAAGAGGGCGCTGTTCATTCAAGAGCAAATGGAACCTCAACATGTTTATCATCTTCAGTAAATACAAAGAGGAAACAATTACAGAGTGAGTCCGGGAAAGGGGGAGGGGAGGCCGCAGGGTTTATGGGAAACGTGGTCTTAGTGCTGCGAAATACCATCTGGGGTGAGACAGGGGTTTCCAGTTACCGACCATGTTCTCATCTGTTTACAGTAATTACACCAAGGTATCACAATTGATATGACAGGCTATATTGGTGTGCAACAGCTAAAATCTGACCGAAAGTTTGAGTGTAGGTGTTTTGTTAAACGGTTTGAGGGTATTTTTGTGATGTTTTCTGTTCTTTTAGGCACAGTCCTGCATCATTTAAGATCCTGCATGTTGCATTTTAAAGTTACATTACATCTAAACTTGCTGCTAAAGTACAGTGAGTTGGTCTCCCTACCAGCCGCAGTAAGAGGGGTTTCCCAGGAACAGACTCCGCCCTGTTCAGGGCCGGCCTGGGCCTCTCAGATCGGCTTCCTGCACTCAGAGCCCGCAGCCGCTTCGTCAGACGAACGTTAAACCTTGACAAAAAAAGATGGAGAAGGAAGAGAACGGCACAGAGTGAGATATAAACAGAGAAAAGGAGGAGATGACAGATAAACATGGAGAGCAAGACCAAGAATGAGAAAGAGAGACAGTCATAGAATCGAAAAAGGTGAAGGTGTTCACTTGCTTTGATTCACACTCATATCAGTATTTGACACCTGTGTGTTTCTACACAGGCCGCACACCACATCCTGTCAGCCTGCCAGCGCCTTCGTGTCACTCCTGAAGAAACAATAGCGCTCCGTTTGAGCTGAGACACAAACGTCTCCTTTTGCTCGCACAGGGGAACCCAGATCACAGCATTCACTTTATTGGTTCCCTGTGTTAGCCAATGAAACTGCGGCTCACCCTCGTGCACAGGAAGTGGAGCAGAAACGTTTGGAGCGCATGAAGTTGTGGGCGTGGCCTCTCTTCCCACAGAACTGGCAGTGCAGCACGGCTCGGTCCCTGTGGCCTGACCCTGGTCGAGAGACACAGAGAGAAAAAAGAGAGAGAGAGAGATAAACATATTCAAACATTCTTATGGTCAGCTGCCTTTTTTCTGCAAGTGGTCAAAGCTGCACAAAACAAGATGTTCATATGAAAATAGACCCGTTTAATCTGCCTAAATCACAAACTGCAAAAACACTCAATAGATTCATTCATCCAATTCAAAATGTAAGTTTGATGTTGGGAATGCACCAGAGAAATGTTCTATTATCTGGAAGTAGGGTATCATTTGGCTCTGCCCACTCTCCTGCTGACTTTTCATGCCTTTTGACAAAGAAAGTTCTGAGATACATGGCTGTATTGGTGCCGACATATTGCCTCATAGAGCTGCTTTTTGGCTATGAGTTGCCTTTGGACGCACCTGACAGTGTTTCAGCAGTGGAGCTCATACTCTGATGTCCGTTGGTCTAGAACGAGAGCATGCTGGCTGCAGCTTACCCCTCACCTTTTTACCTCTTGCCCCCATTTAGTACCACCAAAGTGTGACGTTTCCTGCTGCAGCTTTAATTCTTGTCAGCATGATAGCTTGTTCATGTTCCTTTGAAACTGGAAAACGTCATACTTATACACTAGACCCACAAAGTGCAAAATAAAAAACACATGAAAAATGACTTAATGCATGAACCTAGAGCATGATCTTGTCTCATTGATCCTCATTGGTCATAAAACAGGAGTTTGGTGCCAATTCCAGTTTGAAAGTCTATATTTATTTCAGTCAAAATTATCCTCAAAATGATAACTTTTTGACGGATATTCATGATGGGAAAACTTTTCCCATCATATGCAAATTTTGTGCAAATATCATTCTGTTTGCAATGTCTGCAACTACTTTAAATGGAGCGTAGCCTGCAGAGCTAGTTCAGGCAGAAAACTCGAGACATGCGCCATTGACATATGCATTCACATAAGCATTCACATATACTCTCCCATGCTCACACGATATCTGCTTGATGCTACACTCCTCTGCAATGAGGCGGTCTATTTAAGCTACTTATGCCTTGCACCTATCCCTGCTCTGCTGCTCTGCACTGCTGCAAACACGCTTGCTTTCCATAACTTTAATCGTGAGTTGGCTGACAGAAATGTGTGTTCATCATGATCTGGAGCAACTTTTTGGTCCCAAACGTTTCAAAACCCGGAGGTCATCAGATACAGGTTTTCCATAAATTTGAAGAACATGCAGAAACCCTGACATATACAAGTTGGCCAAGTGGAAAATTTAACAGGCAAATATTTCTTACTGGTCCCGGGGTCGTCTGTGTCCCCTCCCTCTTCGTTGTCTGAATCAGTGGAGGGCTCCGCTTGTTCCAGTGTGTCCGTCACAGGCAACTCTTCTCTCCCATTGGTCCCGTTCACTTTCTGCGGTTTGTTCACCTGCTCCGGAACCAGCAGCGACGAGCGGTTCACCTGCATGCAAATACACACCGACACACGGCCACATTTGCCATTTTAGATTTGATGTTACTCAGTTTAAAGGTTAAGATCATCAGGGATTTCAGGCTGTAGCACTGCCTTGTCAAATCTGTGACACTTTGATTGTGTGTTTAAGTTATCCACAAATGTTGAAATTGCAATATCTACATCGTGGTTTCCAAGTAATCAAAGAGGCTGCATTTTATTAAAACAACCAGGGATTAAAACACCTTATTCAAGAAAAAACACTTTAGCATCTCATTCCCCACACACATTTTTTAAAATATATTTTGATATACATTTCTATAATTTAAATAACTAAAAACAGAAAATATGTAGAAAAATGTGTTTCAAATGACAATATGACTTTTCCTCCCAATATTTAGTTTGTTCACACAGGGGCCATTTTTAGCTTCAAGGTCAGATCCCTATCTGGAAAATAAGGTAAAATCAACAGGTGTTCTGTCAAAACCATTTGAACACACACCAATTATCCCTCAATATTGTTGAGCTGGTGGCAAATTTAACAAAATAGGGTCCAAATAAAAAGCTACACCACCTGCCCTGTGGCTTACATCCATGATGTTGATGTTAGCTAATCTTAACACCATGAAGTTTTCGTTATATTTTACCTCCAAATGAACTAGATCTGATTCTGTAAGTTGTAGCTGATATCTGTTTTTAACAGCATCATTTTTGACCACCTAAAACCACTTAATGCTAACTTTAGCTAGCAGGCAGAGCTAGCATAAACAATATGATTGTCAATGAAGTCTCAAGGAATACAAGAAGTATATATTACAAATACTAAAGATAAGTCTGTTAATCATGATTTCAAATTCAATCTACTTGGTTTGAAGACAAAAATACTTTAAACAACATGTAGCTGACTGCTAACTTGCTAGCTAAGTCTTGTACTTTGCTACAGTTGCCAACTGTTGTAGCCTTTAATTTAAACCTTTCTGGATAATTTGGCTCTGCTCATATTGGATCAAATGATCATTTTGTTGCATATTTTAAATTATTTTTTTTGTCCAAAGCTTGATTGTCTCTCTTATTGTTTATATTTGCCTCAGGTGTCTCAGATGGGATTTCCAACATGGTGGCTAAAGCTAACTGTGCAGCCCTGGTATGCATGCATGTGTATGTGTGCATGTGTGCGTGTGCATGTGTGTGTGTGTATGTGTGTATCCGTACAGGGAATGGCTGCAGCCCCTCCTGGATGACGAAGCCCTCCACCAGGTGAGTCAGCACCTGTCTCCCCTCAGGCCACACCCTTGGCGCCCAGGGCCCACCGTCTGATTGGCCAAAGCTCTCAGACTCATCTTCTGATTGGTCAAGGTGCTCGGTCTCGGTCTCAGCCAGGTTCTCCGACTGGCTGACCGATCTGTCGACTTTCTCGGGCTCGTGCTGCGATAGGCTGAGGTCGGCCGGGTGGGCGGGCTGAGCGGGGAGGAGAGGAGGAGGGTTTTCTGCCGAGGGGACGATGAAGGGCGAGGAGGGCGGGGACTGAGAGGAGAGGCTGGACAAGGCTGGACGGAGCAGAGAGAGAGACAGAGGTGATTTAGTTCAATAAGATTAATACCATCAGGTGAATCTGGACAATAATTGCTCAGTTAATAACTTTGCTTGTATGTCTAATGAAAAGCTGTTGAATTCAGTCGTCTTTATCTGCTCTTCTTTCTGTTTGTACAACGATATTGAAACATCCATATATCGTTGTCACATTAATTGTGAATTGTGTTAAACATTATTTTTATGTTGTGTATATTATCAGTGTGTTTCTGCAAATGACAGTTACTGTACCTAACCTAAACTTATAGCTCAACTCGACTCGATTCGGTTTGGATGTGCAGATGTTCGGTTGTTGTACCTGACTGGTTGTCAGACTGAGTCGACATGTTCTCACAGAAATCCTCCTGGCTCACAGGCTGCAGGTCTCTGTGAGGCTCAGGCAGCCTCTGAGTCTGGACAGACATTTCTGGAACTGGAACTGGAACAGGAACTGGAAGTGGAACTGGGGCTGAAACTGGAACTGGAACTGGAACTGGGGCTGAAACTGGAACTGGGGCTGGGACTGGAACTGGGGCTGGGACTGGGAGTGGGATTAGACCCAGAATGGGTTTAGTTTCGGGGCC
>OMLF01021470.1:0-11661 GCA_900302615.1 Holocentrus rufus | reverse complement strand
CTATGAAAGTATATAACTCATTTGGGCGTGAAAGGTCAGAGAAATGTTATCAGTAGAGAAGCTCCAGGTGGTGCAGAGACTCTTGGATTTGTAGCTTTAGACCATACTGGTCTTGTTGTGCTTGTATATGTCCATCCCAAATATCAGTTTTATAAGTATGTACAGAATATATGTGTTGGTATTTTAGAACTTTAAAGTTTCACAGAAAAGTTTTTCTACATTTTTCGAACATAAATGGAAGTGAATTAATTTAAGTTAGCCTTGACCTCCAAGCTAGCAAAGCATATTCTGTACACACTTATGCAACCGATGAGAAGTCAAAACAGGACCAGTATGGTCCTTTAAGAAGCAGCTCATGGACTATCCAATACAATATTTTTGTAAGTTAATAACATGAACTTACTGGATCCTTGGAGCTGTAGTAGAGTAAGACATGGCTCAAGTAGTAATTGTCAATACTACATATAATTTGGTTTCGCATAGATTAAGAATCAAATGATTAGGATTTGCAACATATGGCAGTATGTGAAGCACCATGAAGTGCAGACATGCAGACAATTTCAGGGAGATATCTGAAAGTCAATTTACTTTTTAAGTTTTTTGTGATTGATAACATACATGATGCTGAGTTAAATTGTTCTGACGTGCTAAATCCTTCTCATCTGGTATTCTATCCTGTTCAAACAAATGGTAAGCATTATTCGCAACGATTTGATGCAGGTTTGAAAAGAACTTCAGATTTTTTGCCTGCCAGTGTAGGTGGGATATGTCATCACCTACAGGTATTGAATTATTTCTATTAGTGACATCAGGGATGATGTTAGGGATGGTGATTTGTGGTTATGCTCAGCATTAAAAAACATTACGTCAGCCGGTGTAAGCGCAGTGTCCCACCTGTTCTGTCCTACATAGAAACACTGAAGAACTTCTCCTGCGTATGATTAATCGCCACTTCTCGGTTATTGCTCTCTGGCCATGGTCATACTGCTCTCAGTATTCATATGTTGTAGTGTAGATGGGCAGCGCATAGTGGTGCTGGCAAGAGAAGAGGCAATCACACATTCCAAGATGAAGGTATTCTACTGCATCCAAGGAAACATGAGAACGAATGCAACATTTTTTGAACCTGATGAAGTCTGGAGGTAATGCATGTTCACTCCAACATACTTACTGCTGTAAAGAAATTTTGAATAAAAAAATAATGCAATAGGAATATACAGTATATAAGATACAAAAAATCAACTTATATTGGCTTAACAATACAAAGTCCTAAATAAAACACTGAGATAGTGTTATGTCTTGCCTTTATTTGATGGCTCCTCTTGTTTAGACAGATCCACAGAAGGCAAACCACCATAAATGAGATGAACATGGGGCCCTGTAACAGTACAGAGTCAGATAAAGATAAAAAATAAAAAAAATAGAACCTCTTGAGAATCATACAACAAACTGGACATGCTTAAAATAAAGATGCAACAAACTGTTAACACAGCAGCAAAAAAAAAAAACAGAATTGGGCACCACACCAGAATCTTGCCATTCAAAATTCTGGTCCCACTTAACAGCATTCCACACAGAACATTCCACATCATCCACATACCTCATGATAACAAATAGCCTATTATTACAGACGTATAAAGACACTAATGATCTGTCAAGGAGTAGACATACATGCCATTAAATACACTGCCTAGCATTTTACTGCAGGCATAGCAGACCGTGTGGACAGAGTCCTGGGCCATCCAGCCCCCAGGGGAGTTCTACTGTGTTTCCTTCTCACTGTCCCGTCTCAGCCAGTTGCCTTGTACTGCAAATATCGCCATGGCAACAAGGGCAGTTCAAACATGATGACAAGATTTTAGTCAGGTAACAGGATCACAATAAATGCAGGCTTGAGGACAAATGGAAAAGAACGAGTGAGTCATATTTGGAGGGAACGAGGGAAGACAGAAGGTAGGGAAGGATATAAAGGTAGATGGAGCAAAGTAGGAGAAGAGGGAAATGAGTAAATTAAAGAATTTCAGAAAGTTAAAGAATTTACTCATCTCAGTGAAATGTAGAGAAATGCTGAGGTGATGTGCAGGTTGATTCAAGTGTAATCTGCTTGATCTAATGGTAATTTGTAGGAATTCCAATTTAACAGAGACCTCTGCTTAGATTTTGTATAAGAAAAGGAAAGTAATAGTCTTTATAGTGCAGAGAAACTGCTTGGCTGGGGTGGCTGGAGCATTGGGATGGCACCCAGAACACCAGACGTACCTTGTTCAAGTCTGATGTCAGTAAAATTTTGCAAAGTTTCTTCCTCATAACCAGCTGAAGCTACACTTGGCCACTTTGCACACTGGCAACGCCAACCAGCAGCAACACATAACTGAAAAAGTTCAACACCAATAAATTATGTGACATGACGTTGGCCAGCTACACAGTGCACGCTAATGATTACCAGCCCTTCCAGTCTCTCACTTTATATCAAAGGGACACTTGCTGATATTTAAAGGTACAAAATGTAATTTTATGGAGCTTTAGCACCATCTAGTGGCTATTACTTGTCCACGTCTGGACACAGACTCAAGTGTACGGAAGTTATAAGATAAATAGCATTTCATTTATCATATTTTGGGGCTATGTACAACATATGTTGCTTACCTGAGCAACAAATGGAAAATCCGATTGTTAGTTCCATGGACAATACCGTTATTCCAAATTGACTGAACAAGTTTGAGCATGTAAAAGCTTGAAATGAGTCATGACTAGCACCACCTCATACAGTCGACATCAGCCTGGCTAACTTTATGTGTGTGTGTCGAGGAGGGGGGGTTTCCACAAAACAAAACAAAGAGGTTGGACCAGCTTGGCTATTTTTAGAACTTAAAGTCTCGATAGTCATCATGTTAACAGTAGATTGACTGGTTTGACTGATCACCAAACTTGTGAATCCCTGCTCGTTTGCTATGGTTATTTGCACATTTGGATTTGTCACTTACTGTGGTGAGGCCATGGGATTTCAAATAGGGGAATGGGATGCTTTTCTCTTTCTCATGTTGTAATTTAGGCTGACTAGACAGTTAAAAAAATAGAAATCTTAGTGCAGCTTCAAGGCAATTACATAAACAGTCAGCTACAATGACCACAATAATAAGAATTTGTTGGTCTAAGTGCGTAGCACAGATCTTCTAACTCTTGGCCTGAGATATACTTTACCCTTAGCACTACAGCCAGACAAGCTGTGATGTGGCCATTGTTCAGTTGCTTCTTCATAACAGTTTTCCATAAAAGCCTGGGTGACACAGAAACCCAATAGCTACTTTGTGACAGCACCAGCCTTTGTTAGGGTGAGAAAAGTTCAAGATCCCTGAGGATGGAGCCTCTTGGCTGCACTGCCTCTCCCTCTGTACGTGACAGATACGCCAGGCCAAAAGGCCAATGGAGACAAAGAACGCTGAGACAGAAAGGGGAGAGCCAGAATGAGTTAGAGTGATGACAGATTGGGAAATGGGGAGATAGGGGATATGGAATGGAACTGGATTCTTGAAGTCTGAGCGATTGCTTGTACTCTCTTTGGCATTTATGAGAAACTCTCACTCGCATATGGGCGTATGCAATGTACACTCACACCCTTGGCACTTTTTCATTGGGCTTATTTTATCTTAAACTGCCAAAAGACCCTATGATGCCCCCAACATATGAACACCCATATCTATAATTAGCTTGGCGACACACCCACTTACCACCCACGTAACAAGAACAAATGATCCAGCATAATTACACCTTGGACAAGTTCAAACAAGGAACCCCAGGTTGGAGGTTCCCTTTCTCATGAGGTACAGTATTACTATAGCCACGGGGGAGCAAAAGTCATGAAACGCAACTTCGCAGACCAACTGGACACACCCTGCCTTGCAGATACAGACATCAGCAGTAGAGAGAGGGAGGATGGATGAAACAAAGGCGACTGTGGCACCAGACAAAATTATAGAGAAGAAAGAAAGAGATGGGGTGGGGACCTGAAAAATGACAAAGCACAAGACAGGCAAAAGATAGGTGAGTGTCTGCGAGATGAGACGAAAGGGGATAAGAAATGAAAAGTGGAAGGGGCTTAGTGCCTCTTGACCCAAGGGAGCCACCCACAGTTATACAGTCATTACTGGTTCAAGAAACTAAATGAGAATCCTTTATCATCCCAGTCAGGGTTACCTTCAGTTCCTGAAAAGGAATGGTGCGCCATGCATAATGTTTGGTATTGACAACGAAACTTAGTGTGAGGACAATATCAAATTACTTAGGCTGACAGGAGAGCACATGCTTTTTGCCATGGCAAACGACTATCTTCTGTCTTTTTTGGCAAACGACATGCCTCTCATGATATCATACTACAACATGCATCGTGGCTGCTTAAGGCCTCTGTATTCACATGCTCTTGATAAAATCTCTTCAGCCTCACACAGTCAAAGGGCTATGCAAGGTAAACTGCTGTGCGCTTACAATATAGGCTGATGAGAGCAAATTGCCTCAGAGAGTTAAGATGACGGCATTGAAGCCAAGGTTATTATATTCAGGAAGTTGTGACATACTACATCTGCCCCTGGTCAAATCATCAGTCTTCCTGTGCTCTCTTCAAGTGACATCATCTTTTACTAATGCTGAGCAAGCACTATGGGAAACTTTGATGAGACTGAAAGATTTGGATTCATTCAAGATAAAACTGCCAACATATCTAATTGTTTTTTTAACCGGTTAAATCCCCTGACAGAAATCACGCTGACGTATCGGAAAAATCTCGAGTGCCACGGTAAATTGTAGACAGTCCATTAACAGATTCCAAGTTTGCATGCTTAACTTGGAGGCAGTGTATATTCATTCTGCTGCAATCTGATTGTCCAACTATATTTCAACCAATTTGTCATCGGGGGCCCTTGTGCCGCGAGCCAATGATAACACAGCTAGCGTATTTCATAAAAAGCTATTGGATGAATGTCTGCAGGTTTGAACAGCGAGAGTGTAAAAGCCACTTCCTGGCAGTCACATTCTACTGTTTGGATATTGGCACTGTTGACTGTGGTTGCTAAGTGACAATCTCCCAACTTGATCAGCATTTGTCAAGCGAGGCAAACACAAGAAGTCTAAGTGTGCGTGTGCATGTGTGTGTTAGTGAGACTTAAGCTGAATGGTTGATTATGGTGCTCGAGAGCTAAAGGACTAAGAAACACACTCCAGACAATAAGAGGGGTCAAGCCATGGCCTTGCAGTGCCACGCTTGTAGAAATAAAGGCCTAACATTCAGTAAATATTGACTTTGCTTAGCAAATGTTTACCTTTGTGATTTCTTGGAGAAACTACAAGGCAAGTAAATTTTTTATTTCTGCCGTTGGGGCAATTGCAGTGTTTTTTTGTTTTTTTTTCTCCTTGGTATGTATTGCCGCACTGTAAAACTTAAAGTATATTTTTAGGTGTTTGTATGTCTTTGGCTGTCTCTGTCTGTGTGCATGCATGACCATGCATTTCTCTAAGTGCCTGTGTGGGGATTTAAATGTATACTGTATGTAGTGGTACTCCAAGCAAAGCTTTAATTGTAATGTACTCTACAGTACATAAGGCATTTTGTGCTTGGGAGACTGCAGTCTGCACACTCGAAATGTTTAATGAATGCAAGAAGACAATTTCCATCGTGCTTCTCTCAGTGTAAACTTAGACCCGCACAGTGGCTTATGCCTGACCCCCCTTTCATATAAACTCAATCCAGAACAGATACCGGGTAGCCTGCCAAAAAGCCAGCTCAGCACTCTTATCCTAATGTCTACTTGCCGTTGCGACGCTGTTATGTTGCACATGCACTCCAGAAAAAAAAAAAAAAAAAAAAAAGACAGCATGCGATCAGAGCCTCTCTTCTTTTAATTGTTGAGCTTTTGAGGTGGAGTAAGCCCTCATTCTGAACCTGAAGGGAGGGAGATTCTGGCCTATGTTGGGTTTAAAGGCGAGGTCACTCAGCAAATGTCCCTGTCTTTCACTGTGTCTCTGTTTTGAAAGAGCAAATACCTTTGGATTGATAAACACATGATCTAACGCCTCTGCACTCCAGTGACGTCCTCCTGAGTTGACTGTGCTGTGCTTAGATACAGAAAACGTCCGTGAATGTCACTGGTGTACATTTAAGGTCAGCTATTATGGAAAATGTTTTGTTCAGCATTAATTAAAGGGAGGTGTCGGGGTGATAAATAAGGAAAACATCCAGGGTGAACTTTTGGTTGTTATTCACCTGTCAGCTTGAACAAATACGTACCTGTAGCGTGTGATGTGGAATTTCAAGACAAAAACAACACTTCCAAGAATTGGGTCTCGGCGTTGTTTGATTGGGTAACAGCGTTCGCACGTTGCAGAGACTGTTCTCTCAGCATTCACCAGCTGCTCATCTTTAAATTACAAAAGTACTAAAATGCAATCTAAACATCGCACTGTTCTTTTACGCTTTGAAATCCGGCCTGATTGAGGAAAGCTCTTTGTTTACATGTTATTCCTGATGAGTTTTATTGTTCGAACCAATCAAAAAGTCTACATCCTTTGTGGAAAAGAACATGTGAGACTCTAGCATATGGATTCCTTCAAAGTCATAATCTACAGCATGAGTTTATTCCCCTGGCTGCCACTCTGATGCACATCGACACCAGGGAAAACAGGGAAATCACAGTGTTTACCAACTATGAGAAGTGTTTAGGTATAAATTCCCTCTAAGTGGGGGACACATGTTTATAGATTAGAATGGATGGTCACTGTATATCATATTGAAATTCCATAAATATGAAGGACTCATTTGCTGTGTCAAAGTGGACGTGTCATGGTGTGATAAACGAGTACAAAGACTTCATAAATACCCCGGGAGAAAGGCATTGGGGCTGGGACAAACGCCCGGGATCCACTTAGAGAAGCAGAAAGATTTATGGCCCAGAAGGGGAGAGGAAAGGAGAAAAGGCATGGAGAAAGTGTGAGAGAGAGGACACGAGGGAAAGGAAAGTGACAGTTTTTTTCATTAAAGGACGGAATGAGGGAACAGAGAGTTTTGCAAGTCAGTACACTGTGGACTTCCAGGGTATGTGCAGGGTACATCAGCTAGCAATGCTGTCAGTATCCCTTTGGTCCTGTTAACATCATAACATTATTATTATCACCATTTAATAGTCTGTTGACAGCTGGGGCTGCCAAATAGGTTAAAGGTGAAATGGACAGCGTCATGATAACCTAACAAAGACACTCCCCACTGGACGATAACCCCTCTCCTTTAATGTCTCTAATGTCTCTAATCTCTCTAACTCTAATGTCTCACAAAATCCCCTACTTTATTCCCATTTTCTGGCACTTTTGTCCTCATAATGAAGAGGGGGAGTGTTTATTTACAAGTCACCAATCACAACCTTTTAGCTCCTTACTACTGGGTGGACTAAGACTTAAATCCTACAAGTACAGGCACACAGACCGACAGTCAAAACCATAATGGTTTCCCGGCAGTACGTAGGCTCTTGTGCATGCCACACATGGACTGCACCACACCATGCTGTGCCACCTATCCTAAATCAAACTGAGCCCTGCTGTTTGTGTCCAGTAAAAAAAAAAGGCCCTCAGCACCTAGTTGTAAATCATCCAGTGGGCCACGCTCAAGGAGCATGGCCTGTTAATGAGGCATTTAATTATCTCATGACTTTGTCCTCAGCTTTTTCCCTCCCTTGTTCAAACCCCACACATACAGTACATAGTATCAGAGTGAAAGACGACAGAGCAAGAGGAAGAGAGAGAGAGAGAGGGAATAGAGGGGAAAAGTGGCGGTGAATTGAGTGAATTGAGTCATAGCTCATTAGTCAAATGATAGCACAAGTGTGCTTTTTTCCTTGGTGGTGAAACCGAGAGTGGTAAAGTAACACTCAAGTGTATCATAGCCAAGTGGATGCGTGGGTTGGAGGACTTTTCCAGGAATCTGTGATCCCGTGATCCACAGTGTGGGAATGGTGAATACCTTTTATTGCTCTCCTAGAAAAATAATTCAACTTCTTAATAGCTTTTGATGCTTCACGGTGTTCCTTTACACTTTTTTCTCTCACTTTCCCTTATTCCTGATTGCTGTCAAACTCTGACTTCACCTTTCCTGGAATGTCTCAGCCCCCTTCCCTCGTTCTCCCTCTTCTCCTCTCTCTCTCTTTGCTCTGTTCTGGGAGGGATTCCCACACCTGACCTCATATTGCCCCATTCGAGGCGCTTGTAGTGTCCTCTTTCCTCATCCTTGCCCCTGGCCTTAATTCCCCTCTGCTCCTGACACACCATCCCATTGCCTGTCCAGAAATGGTATTTCAACCTTGTGAAAATAACTGGGCAGTGGTTCGAGAACTTCACTAGCAGGTTACAACACATTATGAAACAGTAGGGATCACCAGGGGCTATAGGGAGCTCAGATATGGGCAATTTTAGAAGAACAAAGGCGTTTGCCTAAACCTGGATACATAATCATTGCCCTAAACACACAGTTTGTCACGAACCACCATCCTATTATGCAGTCTAATTATTTCTAGCTGTAACACTACTCTATGATCTCTGAAAGATCAGGCAGAGGACTCCGAGAAGAAAACAAGAGTGCACTTGTAATAGGAGATGAGCAACCGAAAAAAAAATCAAGGGTAAAAGAGAGAGAGGGCTGTCAGTGTTTTGAAATGTTTCATGGAGAGAAAGAGAGAGAAGTTCAATGAGTTGGCAAAATCTCTGTTTTTCCTCAGGCAGAACACAATAATTTTCAGGGACATTGCTGAAGCCATCCAACTACAATTTCATGTGCTGGAATTACTCCATAAACATCTTGCCACCACAGATATCATAAAAAAATATTGTGATCGGGCCATCAAAACATCCCAATTGCGGCCATATGTAATCAAACAAACGTGGCATTTTAGCATTCTCTCTCAGAGTTTAATTTATGAGCACGGGGTAAAATCCACTAATTTTCCTCAGGCATGTGGGATGTGATCTGTATATTTCTATGAATAGTGTGGCTCTATGCTCAAAGACTGTTTGAACAACTCCAACTCAGTCTGAGCAGTAATCTTCAACATGTGATGTGCTTTAAGTGGTTGCAAGCCACAAATTTTGATTGCATTTCATTGTTTTGTCAGTCGAAGCTGAACCTGACCCGCTTTGTGGCCAGCAAACCCAACGAACACAACTGCAAGACAAACTGCATGAGTGAAAACGCCAAGGCAGAATCTGTGGTGAAGATATAGCTATGGGCAAAACAGTATGAGGGATGCAAGCGGCTGACTTTGCTAAGTTTGGTTAAGCATCATCATAAGTTTCAGCTACATAAGGTTGTAAGAATTGCAATTATCACGCTCAGCATTTTTTTTCTCAGCAGAGAATATTCACTGTTCACCCCTAACCTTGCTTCTCCAGTTTATTTCAAATCGCCTAGACAGGTTTCTGTCAAGGGTTCTTACACCCAGCCCTCATCATGATGCTGGGTGCTAATATAAGGCAGATTCTCATTCTGAATTTTGGCATTAGTAGGGGGAAAAAATAATAATAAAAAGAAGCCATACTTAAGTAAAAGTAAAGAAACCATAACAGAATATGACACAAGTAAGTAAATTTAACACAAGTAGAGAGAGTAGAATAGTAGAATAAAACTTTATTGATCCCCCGAAGGAGAAATTCTTGAAGTAAGTAAATTTAAGGCACCCACTGAAATACTAAGCAGTATAAGCAGTAACTAAGTATACTTAAGTATTTAAAGTAAATGTAAATATTGTAAATCAAAATCTATTTAATATTAAATAAATAAATAATAAATGAATAAGCTAGCTTGCCTGCCGGATCATAATGACCCCACAAGGCATATTTTCTAATTTTCTAGCTGGCTAGCTTAGTTACACTACCTACACTAATGTTAGCGAGCTTTTTGTATGGTTGTGATAGACGCAGCTAACTGGCTAATGTTAGCTATCTGGCCAAAATCACTGTGCTTCTTGAGATTCGATGATGAGTCTTTGAAAGCCAAAATTTCATGCTGTTCCATAAAATCACATCTCATTTGCTAGGAATTCCCTGTACCTCAGATAAAAAATAAACATTTCTTCTAATGCTCCATTCAAGGTTTCCTTGGAAGCGGAAAGTGCCCGATTCAACCTCAAAGTTCAGACCAGGGCCCCGTTTAAGTGCTCCATTTCAGAGAAACAACCAGTTACTAGCCAGGGAACACTGGGCGCTGGATATTCATGGAGGTTTCCAGGTGCTACAGGCTCTATTTTATTGGTTTTGCTTTGTGAAGGGGGTTTGTACCAGTCTTCTTACCCTGCTTTATATACTACTCCCTCAACACCGTGTTCTATAACATTCTGTTCGCCATCGTGCTTTAACGTCATCTGCTGTTTCTCTGCAACTGGCAGTTCAGAAATCATTCCCGAGCTCCCCAATCGGAGTCCCTATTGGGCGTTTGAGAGCACTTTTTCTACAATGACCTGGGACTTCTCCCAGTTCCCAGGACATCTTGAACGCAGTTTTTTCTCTCAGTGAGAGCAGCACATTGGCAGAGTTCGCCAGAGCAGCCAGCTGAGTGTGCGTATATGGGCGCGCTCTTTTCAATTGGGCAAATAAATATAACAGTGGGTGTCTTGGGGAACGTAATGGTACGTCACGTTTATATGTTTGGTGGAGTTGAAGTGTAAGTTGCTACAAATCTAAACACCCAAATAGGCTAAAGTACAAATTCACCCCCCCTCCCAAAAAAAAAACAAAAAAAAAATAACAGGTAACAAAGTGTTTCCACTTACAAAAAACATCCTGTGTTTTTGGCTTCAGGATCAAATAGACTCCATTCAGTATCTTCCACCTCAAGGCCGCCTTTTAACCCCTCAGATATAATTCAAGTTAAGTTGAAACCCATGGCCTCTGCTAAAATAACCCCTGCACTCCCACAAATTATTTACATAGCCCAGTTACAGTATGTCAAACCCAAGACAAAAGCTTGGATGCCACAGAACTCAGTAATAAGTAAGCATCCATGAAAACACCTTACATCACACCTCTCCTCATAAGAAGAGCTCACTCTGTTGTATGGGGAAAGCCCCATCAAGATCGAGCGGCAGGAGCCTGCAGCCATCTGCCTGTGATTACTGCTTGGGAACAATACTACAACAATGGTCACTTGGGCACGGCAAAAAGCAGGGGAGAGCCCGGCAATGATCGCACACAACAATTACTGGGGAACCAAATCCCCCAAGTCGGCTGTTTGTAGGGGTGAAACCCAGAGACTTGGCAAGCCGAAGGTTGTGAGGCGTCCAACACGCAACTCAAGCCAACCAGCACACTCCCGATCGGATCAACGCCATGCATGGTCTCACGCTGGAGCCCTAATCAAAGCCGTGTGGAGGAGGCCGTCATACATTCACACATGCATACACAGACCTACATATGCACTCACACACACACACACACACACACATATATATATATACATATATATATATATATATATATATATATATATATATATATATATATATATCTCCAATATATGTAGCCAGTGACCGTGCCAGAAGATAGTTAAAGTCTGACTTACATAAGCAAGATGTGTCATGGCTTTTGTTGGCCAGCAATGAATTGGCTTTAATATTGTCAACACTTATCGCTTTTCTG
>OMLF01021467.1:0-11867 GCA_900302615.1 Holocentrus rufus | reverse complement strand
ATCCTCTTGCCATTTGAAAGATCAGATAAAGAGGGTACTTGTTTATATCAAATAATTGTTTAAAGCAGTGGAGAGACTAATTACAAAAAGATAAGGTGTACACGAAGAAATAGCATTCTCTGTAATCTATATGTACATATCCCTTTATGTGCATTTGTGTGTGTGTGTGTGTGTGTGTGTGTGTGTGTGTGTGTGTGTGTGTATGTGGTAGACAGCAGGCCTGTCATGCCTGAGGCACTCCCCGTCCCTAAAGCCTTGTCAAGAAATGGGAGCTAACAAACACATTGGTGGTAGTAAGCTGCACTGCGGCAACGCATGCTTTAATAACACTTCCTGTCATCCTGCTGCTGTCGGCACAGCTGCGTCAGGTGAGCAACATGGTTGCACCTTGACTAACGCTAGCACGTCTCCTCCTCTTCTCCCCCTGCTCCCCTCCCTCATCCATTCTCACGGAGTCCCAGAGTCACCTGCTCTATTTACATGCTGCTAATGAACAAACAGTGGTAGGAACAGATGCCACTGAAACAAGGAACGTAATAAAAGGCTTAGGGTGGAAAACGAACAGCGGGTGTGGGTGGTGGGAGGTAGTGGTGCTGGGGGGAGCTGGGGGGAGGCTGAGCCAGTGTGTGGGTGAGACAAAACACTGAGGAGAAAAAAATGCTTCCACTGAGAAGCTTTGTTTGCAAATTGGAGGAATGTAAGAGAAAAAAGAGAAGCATAACTTACAACTTGCTCTTTACTTAAATGAAAGTGTCACTTGTCATTGATGTTACACAACAAAAAGTCTTTTTTTATCTTCATTACCCCTAAGGAGTAGGATGAGTGAGACCTCTGTGCTTCCAGCTTGAGCACACTGCATCTGAGCTCTGCTAAAGCGAGAGCGAGAACGAACAAAAGAGATATATTTGTTGCACTTCAAGTGTTCTGTATTTTATTGGGGTGGAATGGAATTTACAATTTGTTTCATAGCCATGTTATGCCATGTCCCTACTGCGATGAAAGACTGAATCACTCAGTGAAGTGACCATGCTTGTTTACCTGACAGTCAGGGGAATAATGTGTGTTTCACTGTCACCAGGCCTGAAATTTGTGCTTTCTGTTTTTAGTATCTTTGTATTGTTTTATTTTAATTATTCTAGCAACTATGACTTATTCTAATGTTTTACATAAATGTTAGTGAATGAGCATTACAACTTACTTAGAATTCTTGAACCGTGGCCAGTTTGAAACTACAAATTCATTCCCTCATGTAAAAACAAATGTAATCCCTTAGAGAATCTGTGCTAGCCAAGGGCACTTGTGATGTTATATAGCTTCAGCATGTGTTATGGCATCAACCTGCTGCTAGTGCTGCTAAGGTATATATTCTGTGGAGTGAACGTGTGGGACGGATATGTGTTAACAAGCCTGGGTGAGCGTGGCTAGCCTCACCTCCCAATGCGCTAATAAATGCAGTGGTTTGACAGACCGCTGTCTATGTTAATGTATGCGCCTTCATCTGCCTGTGACAAGGTGAGGTGGTGAGGTAGTGAGGGCAGGTAAACAACACACTGGAACTGGAGGATTGATGGGTATGGCCAAGTGCATTTGTGTGTGTGTGTGTGTTTCTCATATTGACACCCTGCACTTCCAAACTTTGACTTGACACGGAGCAGATGTCACTGAATCTATCTTTTAGTGTTCCATTAGCTAAACAGATGTTAAGTGATACTCTATTCAGGTAAACTGGATATTGAAATACTTCACAGTTAAAGTATGACTTTCAGTCAGTAATAAAAGATTATACCTCTCACAAAAACACAGAGATCAAGTGATTTTTTTACTATATTCTCATCAATACACACTAAAATGAAACTATATTTCAAACAGACTATGTTCTATAAATGTACATATGGTAATTTAAGTAAAAATTAAGTAAAGAAGAAAAGATTTAAGCAATTCTAGTGAACCTACCTGTAATTGCAACAGTTACATTACATTTGAATATTTCCATGAGCATATTTGCATGTGTCTACTTGCACTAACCTGTCTCGGCTCCGTCGGGAGGGAAAAGCAGCGTTGCAGCCGGCCACAGTGCACACATGCATCTCTTTGAGGTGCACATTCTTGTAGTGCAGTTTCACGCTATAGGAGCTCTTGAAGCTCTTCTTACACACATAGCAGATCTTGGGGTCAGGGCTTGAGCATAGGTCTCCCTCTGGTGATTGTGAAGAGGGGAACTTGGGTGGGCTAGCACCATAGCCCATCGAAGAGATGAAGCTCTCATGCAAAGCAGCCATACTTGCAGCAGCGGCAGCAGCTGCCGCCATGCCTCCATTATAGAGGCCGTACTGGCTCATGCAGAACATGTCATAGGTGGGATCATTGAGTTCTTCCTTAATCTTGATGGGTGGCTGGTGAGGGGAGGGTGAAGAATGGCTCTTATCTTCCATCTCTTTCTTCAAATGGGCCTCCTCACTACCCTCTTCCTCATGTTCCTTGTCTAGAAGCCTTCCTGCCCTACTGTGCTTTTGTTGTTCCTCCACCTCCATCATCTCATCACGGTAGAACATCTTAGAATCAGAGGTTTCAGACTCATTCTCAAAGTCTCTCTCATGATCCTGGTCCTCAGAAGTGAAGCTGTCCATGCAGCGGAGCTCACCAGAGCCTCGGAGATCATTTCCACCCCTGCTGTCATTACCAGGCCCTTCCCGGCACTCATCTTCACTGTGCCTCATCATCCCTCTCAGAGCCAACCCGGGGCTCATCTCATCCTGGGAGGGGGACTGTTGCCCACTGCCACCACTGTGGTTCCCACTACCACTGCCGTTGTTGTTGCCATTGTTGTTGTTACAATTTCCGTTAATTTTTATATTGTTGTGAAGAAGGGACGATTGATGGTGGTGGTGATGATGGTGAATGTCATCATCATCTTCATCTTTGTCATCATACTCATCAGCCACATCAATCACCTCCTTCTCTATCTTCACTGGCATACTAGATTTGCGAGGTTTCTTCTTGGGGGTGGGGTCACCAGTACCTGTGGTGGGATCGTGATTGGCACTAAGTGTAGACAAGCGGTGGGACATGGGTCCAGCCTCTGACACATGAACATTGTTGTTATTGTGGGAGGCCATGCTTGCAGCAGTCAGGATCTGTTGTTGTTGGTCCATCAGGGTGGTACTGTTGGTGGTAGTGGGCAGGATGGGGCTGGTGGGCAGTGACACTGGAGGACTGACAAGGTCTGCAGGGGACAGTAGTGTACGGTAGAATGGGGGCACTGGCTGGACTGGCTGCACTGACTTCAGAGAGGGAAACACTAGTGGGCTTTGCAGGGGCGATTGAAGCATTGGGTCTAGGGGTGGAGTAGTGAAGCCCAGTGGTGGCCTTCCAGGGCTGGTGAGAGTAAAGCCACAATTCTTGGTGCTGGAGATGACAGGTGTACCAGTGGTTGAATTGGCACGAATGAGGTCTTTGTCTCGGTTGTTGCGCAGCATGGGCATGTGCAGCCGTGGATTAGGGTTGGCACTGTGGCGATTGCGGCTGCGCAATGAGCTGAAGACCATGTTGCAGCCCTCGATGGTGCAGCGGTGTTTAATCTTCAAGTGCACAGCATTGTAATGAATCTTCAGAGTACCTTTGTCATAAAAGGTCTTGCCACAAGAGTTGCAACACACACGGCCCTTGCGTGAAGTAGCCCCCATGCGGCGCATGCGATGCATCTTAGAGGAAAAGGAGGAGTGGGTGATGGTCTTAGACTGCTCATTCTTCACAAAGTGGTGGTGGACCTGGTCACTCAGGCTGTTGGGCTGCTGAGGTTGATTCTGAGGCTGTTGCGGACCTTGCTGCTGTTGCTGTTGCTGATGTTGCTGGAGCTGTGTCTGCTGTTGCTGCTGTTGTTGAGCCTGCTGTGTGGAAGGAGTTGGTGAGATGGGTGATGCCCGGGTGTTGGGCTCTGTCTTGGGTTCAATATTGTTGTTCATGGGTCCTAGGGCTCCACGGCTGGGGCTCTGACCTGTGCGGAAGGGTGAAAGGGACACTTCAGACTCACTGGTCTCCACCTGCTCACCTTGGTTGGGCAGGCTGGGCTCACGGAGCCGGAGGGCAGACTGCTCCATAGGCAGGCCATTGGGGGGCAAGCCCAACATGGGGGCAGAGACTGGATTGATGTACTGGAAGGGCAGCAAGAAAGCGAGGCTGTTGGGTATGTTCTCAAAATGGTGGATGCTGGATGGGCTACTGTTTTCCAGATGTGTCAAGAGCCCCGGGCTGCGGGTCCGGTTGTTGCTCTCAATGAATGTCCTAATCCCGGAGTCTGTCTTGGAGGAGGGAACTGTAACTGCCTGACCTTCCTTCTCCTGAATGGCCATTAGCTCCACAATGGACTTGGTCTCTCCAAAGCGCAGGAACTGCTGCAGGGTGATGATCTCCTCTTCTCGGGACATGATGGTCCAGCGGTCCAACACCTTCCCTGCAGCATCCTAGAGGCCCAAGAGGAGACAAGGGAGAAGACAAAAATACAAAAAGATTATTGATTGTGCATAATCAGTGTGGTCAAAGGAGAGGAGAGAGCAGGGGTTGGTGGGAGAGTGAGAAAATCTGCTCATGAAATTCAGGGGCCCCTGGAGCGACAAGTAAATAATAAAGCTTTGTTGAAAATCTACCTCCATTGTCCCTTTTTCCAACCTCTTTTCACTCCTTCATTTCTACTTATTAATTGGCAATGCAAATGTGGTCATTAACCACACAGTGATGAGAACAGGCAAGAGTTTAATTGAGTCTAAAGCAAACAAATTGAGACCACTGAGGTGGAGCTATTAACCGGTCTCTGTGAATTCCAACGTTGTGGGACGTTAATCTACTTGCAGTGAGACTCTAACAAAAACGGCTTTCTAAAAGATGTGAACTCTTGCTGGGACTCCCTCTGTACACACACGCAGTCCCCTCTTATATTTACAACTTGCGTCAGCCAGAGGAAAAAAAAAAGTCTGTCAAGAGAAATAATAGAATAATTAATGCAAGCCACTAATTGCACCTTGGATGGCAGGCATTTTTCTTAGTGGAATCCTTAAGGGAGGATGGGACTGCTGTCTAACAGGGAATGGTGTTGGACATTCAAATAAGAAAACTCATGTTTATTTAGGTTCATGTTTGAAGACGCCTTGGAGGTGACACTGAGCTTGATTTCTACTCGTTAGGCACACTACGGATGTGTATTAATCATGCTATATGTTTATGAGGTTTAAAGGATTCATATATTGTGTCAGATTAAATATTAATGAATGCATACTTTGTTATGAGGTCAACAGTGTCAACAAAAAATGAATGCGCTTGCATTTACTGTGGCTACATAAGAAGGGGGGCAGAAAATAAGCAAATGTTGACAGTATATATTTTACATAAGCCTTGGTGTTTCCCAATCCTGTATTTTTCGAGGCTCTGGAAGCGTGAGAAGCAAGTTTCCATCCTAAGAGAACAGAATCACTCCAATGGGAGATTCGGGCGTTATTCCAAAAGGAGCACTTTTGTTGGCTGGCGTCTTTTGGAGATGGTGCTATTAACGGCTGAAAAATAAAACGCCTAGGCTCCTTGCAAATGTGCACATTGCCAAACATCAAGACATGGCAAAGGATTCTGGGAAAAGAATCTTGGCAAAGCCTGAACACTGACTCTGTGGTCGAACTACTAACTTTGATGCAATGAATACTTGACCCAGTGCTTTTGTCCCCTTGTATAAACACACTCCTGTAACTACTTCAAGGTATTGATATGAAGATTGTGCTTATAGCTGCTGATACTGTTACTTTTATGTAAGGGCCTGTGTATGAAAGAGACAGAGACAGACTAAAAGAGAGAGAGAGAGAGAGAGACAGAGAGAGAGAGAGACAGAGAGAGAGAGAAAGGGAGGGAGAGGTGTAAATACTACAGTTAACACAAGGTCCTGGGGGACCAGGCGCAAGTGACATCAAGGGAACAACGCAAGCGATGACAATTAGTCACAGTGCTATGGTAACATTTCATATGCGCTCCTGGCTGCTGGGATCTATAAAAGATAAATGGCAACTCTGGTGAGTAAAAAGCTGTAAAAACCAACATCACAAAGCACAAAGGGCCTGTAAGGAGAAAACAGAAGATAAATGTTTAAAGAGAGACAGAGAAAGAGAGATAGAATGGGAGAGACACAGAGGAAGAAGAGCAGAAAAACAGAGAAAATAAAAGTGAGAGAGAGGAGGAGGCAGGGGGTTGTTGAGTGGTTTCACATCATGCCCTCAGATATACTGGAGAAATAGATTCTTCTGAGACGAAACATCAATAGTCACTGGGGTATTTGTTGTTAAATATACATTAAAAAACATTTTACACTTTCATTCTGTGTGCGCTCTGGAGTTTTTGCCTGGAGGTATGACTTTAAATTCTAGCCTGGGCACTATTATTTCACACTGCATGGCCATTTGGGCATTTGTACTTCCATTTGATTTAATTGAAACAAAAAATGAAAGCAAATTAGAAAGTGAATCCTTAAATAGTTCCACAACCAGCACATTCCTCAAGAAATTGCGGTTCTAAAAAGTACTGCAGTCTTTTAATTCTTTCTGGTGATGGCACATGTTCAAATGTGAGCACTACACATAAGCAGACAGAGTTAGTCTGCAAATACAATTCTCATTCTGAACATTAAAAAATAAAGTAAAATAAAATTTGAGTCTAGATGATCATCTGTATAATTCCTACAGTATATGCTTCTGTTTTAACATACACATGTCTCTCTGGAGTCCCTGGTAGGCCATGTTTAAGGATGCTTATACCAATTTTCTAACTGCCCTACTTTGATGTTAGTTTTTTAAATTAAAATTGAAAATGAGATTCATGAAATTCATAAGCCTCTAGATTTAAGAAGCAAGTGAGTCACATACTGTAAGTGATTGCATTAAATAAAACTACAACTTATAGGTCAGTATACTGAATTAACCAGGCTCACCCTCCCACCCCACACAGAGTTATTCAGCTTCCAATCAATCACTGACTGAGCCAGATATTCCTTATGCCATCATCCTCTAGTCCCACCGATACCCCCACTTAAATTAAACAAATTCACAAATACAGTGACACAGACCATAATGTTTTCCAAAATGGAGCCCATAGTAAGAGTCAGCCAGCTGAGTACAGGTCAGTAATTCAGCTATGCCCTGTCTGAGAGGAGGTTATGAAAGCAGTGCTCGTTCACTGTTCCACAGAGTTTTGGAGGCCGATCAACACTGGCTTGATCCAGGTTCTAGCTTGGAGCAGTGAGTGAACAGACAAACTCAAGAATGGAGCAAAGCGGCCTAGAAAATGATATGTGGGGGTGAGCTTAACTAGAACACAGGCCAATGTGGGAGCTTCGAGGAGCTTTTCATTACAAGGCTATTTTTTTAAACCCAGAGCTAACCCTATTTAATTTATAACCCTGTATTTTTCAATACCTCATTTGGTAACATGGTAACAATGTCAAATCCCAGGCTGACAGATCTGATGCAAAAAAAATACTCCATAAACAGTAATAGGTGATCAAAGCTAAGAGAGTACAGTACATGTTGACACAAATTTGCAGACAAACAGTATGTCTCACACTCTGCTCCCCTGCATTAGCCTTGTGATGCTGTGAGAGTAACAAATATGCCATTAGAAGCACTTTTACAAGTAGGCACTCATCTTCCAATTAGCTTAATGTGGCCCTCTATCCCCTATATTTTCCAGGCGTGCCCCACCTCTTCTTGTACACTCCCTCCAGTAAAATCTCATTAATCCACCCCTCCCCCACCTCCCCCAGTGCTATGACATATTAGTCTGTCATTATGCATCCCAGAGTCCTTTAAACAATACAGCTAAACCTCTGTTTGCCAGGTTAATGACTATTAGCCAATAATTACAGCAGAGAGACGATGGGGTACACACTTTATCTGGTGGACAGCCTGCTGCTGTTAGTTTATTTTATCTGCTCGCCTCCGTGTCACTCAGAATTAATCTGGCAATGGTGTATTTATTCATCTCTCTGTTGCTGCAGTGCATTCTTAATTTGTTCATGGCTATCTCGGTAATATTGTGGTGGTGGATATTGTGCAGTGGGTGTGAAGTGGGGTACCCGCCTTGTAAATTGCTGACAAGGAGGATGAACAAATTATGGCCTTGTCATGGGCGAGGGCACCACTGTCAGTTAAAACAAAGCAGGCAATTATGCAATTAGCACGTCATGTGCTGTACTGTATTAACAGGCTCGGTGTGCAGTGTTGTTGGGGGGTTTGCATTAGGGATTAACAGCTGAACCTATACGCGCTTTTCCCTAATCATCACCTATCATACTTAATGACTGAGTCTATTTGACAAGCAATGGAGAGAGATGCTGTGCTAGGCATGAGCAAAAAGAAAAATATTAGCTATTAATATAGGTGTAGTGACTTGTATAGAGTACATCAGATGGGGGATCCTCCAGGATCTAAGTCTTGCATTATGTCATATGAAGGACTATTTAGATTTTCATCTTGGAATGTAAACAGGCATGGGGGTATGAGGTTGAACTTGTGTGGGATGACAACACGGTGGGGTTGTTGTGCAACACTGGATGTACAGCAACCTTAGGGCAACTTAGTGTGACCAACCAATCATAGGGCAGTATTACTTGAATAGGGAGAACTGGCTCTCACAATGGCAAAGTGAACCATGGGAACCACATTGATCCACCAATCACCTTGCAGTGAATGTGATCTAAACCAAGCCTCAAGGGAATCCCCATTGATCCCAAGGCTGACTTTCAGATCCAGTTCCTTGAAAAAGCTGCTCTATCCTTGTGTTTGCCACTTCAAGGGAGGTTAAGCAGAGGTTCCTTGTGATCTGAGAAGGTCTTGAACCTTGGTTCTTCCTTTTCCATATTCTGTTTCGCTCCCCGCCCCATCTCTGGCTGTATGAATAATGCAAAAGTGCTAGTGGCGAGGGGTGCCATGGGGGATGGGTTCAGGCAGAGCCCTTCGCCTGGAGCCATCACATCAGAGGGCAAGAGCTCCCAGGACGCAGGCCGCTCTCCCATTGGCTCCCCAGTGGCAGGTCAGAGGTCATCTGTGAACAACCATCTCTACTTCTTCCACTGTGATGGACCACAGGGGAGTCAATAAGTCCAGACATGGGTGGAAGACATTTGTAAGAACCTTAAAGGTTAAAATTCACCCTCTGTGATCAGGGTAAATTCCTTGTTCTTGTTCCTTACATCAAAAGAATTGGTTACTTTTGGATGTGACAGAACACCTGATGTATCTGATGTATTTGCTTTGGATATTCGATACTTTCCTACTTGCTGAAACATACACTTTTATGATTATAGCAGGCTGTCAGTCTACATAGTATAATAATTAACACGGCAGCAGTAAACGTTATCCCCCACAAATAATGCAGCCCCCTTTTGGACCAAACAAATGTGTCTTTTGGGGTTGTTAATAATGTTGGACTTTAGTGTCCTGCACATTGTAAAATGTACTTTTTTTTGTTTAAGATTCAGAGATCAAATGAAAATAATAAAATACTGCTGACAATAGGGAACAGGTTACAACACCTGCTACAGCTTGAGGCTTCCTTGAAAGTGGTCTGGTTTCAATGAATGAGATTATTAGTAAAATTTGGATGGGGAAAAAGATGAAAACCAGTTGCAAAAAACAAATGTAAAAATGGTAAATTTCCAGTCTATTATGTAACAGCGACAACATAATTTTTAAGGTTATTTTCATTTTAGACATTTGCGGTATCCCTTGACTGTATAAATAATGGAGACAGTGCTAAAAATAAAATAAAGCCAAATTTGTAGAGTAAGCACAGCTGCATATGGGCACCAAATTTCATGAAGTAGAAATTTGCAATGTACAAGATATGGCTAGTTTTTAACAATTTAGATTTTTACCTGTAGTTGTAGCAGTCTTCTTGGGCCAACTGTTATTTTAAAAATGCTGGAATAAACTGGTAAAACGCATCATTTTCCATTTTCCATTTTTGTTTAACTCAGACCAGTGGTTTATATTTTATGCAGCATATGGATGAACAAATAACGCAACCAGATAGCAACCACTAATTGGTGTAATTTTGAAAATGCCAGAGAGCAATGGTGAGATCAGATGGTCAAAACTGGCCTTCATTGTTGAAACCAACATGGACGTCTTAAGAGAGATGGTCTCTCTACTGCCCTCCATAGGCTGTCTGCAGATAGACCTGAAAATCTACCCGTCTGAATTTAAGTTCATAGAACGAAGGCCATCTTCCTCATTACAAAAAAAAAGTTAGTGCACAAAGTCAGTGTGCATAATAGCAGCTGTTCTTACCATTGAGTGCAGTGAGATAGTTAATGTTAAGCAATAGTTCATAAAACTAAAGTGAAATCAATATCACAACAAAAACATTGATTTTGATGCTATTGCGGTTGCATAACATGATCCCTTTTTACACAGCCGACCTATGTAAATATGCTGAAGCAGAACAAATTGATCATGATAATCAATTTCCGCAGGTGTTCTTTATCCACCTCTCACCCAGGATGATCATCTTTACAGCATGTAGAGGAATCTGCAGGAATCAGTGTACCTCATGAAATGATAAATATTGTCTCTCTAGTAGGACTGACGCATATTGTTCTACTGTGTGGAGACACAACAACATAATGGCAATCACCATTAAAAGTCTGGCAATTTAACATGACCTTGATTATTGGCAGATACATTCCCCTTAAGTCATGACTCAAGACTTTTCTGAATTGTTAGAAGTTGCATTTCAATTTGGCTTATGGAGTTTAGTGTGACATCTATCCATACATGGTGTAAACGCTTTGTGTAAAGACGACTTAGTTGCGTGGAAGGAGGACATCAGGTCAGTAAAAGCCAGGCTACACATGGGCATGCTTAATGACCATGTAGAGCAATATAGGCTGGATTCTCCTGCTCTACCTGTTTACTTTACTTTACAAACTCTGGCTCCAAAGATACAATATGACATCACACCAAAATCCCACTTCCTGAGTACAAACACACCAGTAGAAAGTCAACAAGCGACATCATAGTCACTTTGTCCATTGCTCCCTACGTTATATGGATGAGATGCATCATTTGCCAAGATTTTGTCAAAAATGGTGTCTGAGATGGATGTGAGAGGGATGGTCAAATGAACAAATGGACATACAGAGACGATCCATAATAGCGCTCTGATTTCACTTGCAGAGAAAAATGCCAAAATGGCACTGCTACATCTCTTAGCATTTATTCTTTTAGAGTTCTAGGCCAGTTTTTATTTGTGGATGGATGGATGAAAGCCACTGATATGAGGAGTAAGGAAAGGAAACTTGTTAAGAGTCTGGAAGAACATGGGCTCATCGCGAACCCCTGGGAAAGAGGGATACACAAAAACTAGACTTGGTGAATCCTATTTTCCACATAACGTCAACCCTGTGTAAAAGACAGCTGACACGGAAATACTGGTGATTCAATAAAGTCAAAACACGGCCCTCTGCGTTCAGTGATATTCCCAGCTGGAACCTGTAGCACATCTATTTTAGTTTCATTCCTATTTTGTTATGTAATTAAAAACCGTGCAAAGGGCCTTGTCTTGGTCAATATTATGCTCATCACTGCCAGAGAGGAGTGCTTTCTGGGCTCCAGTGTGAGTGAATGTGAAAAGGCCACAGGCCTATTTCACTGGGCCAGACACACTGATCAACCAACTAGCCCCGAGATACCCTGCCTTCACCTCTCAACCTGATTTAACTCAAGGCTTTGGTTAAAAATTCATGACTGTGTGTTAGTTGTTGCTAAGGGCACACTAATCGACTGGAGTGAGATTTATAGTGCAGTTGCAGACAGTGAGGGTGGGGTGGGGGTCAGGGG
>OMLF01021465.1:0-13991 GCA_900302615.1 Holocentrus rufus | reverse complement strand
CCGCCCGTCCCTCCTTGTTTTCTCAGTGGTGGGTTTGGACATCCAGGATGAGATGGGCCGCCATGAGGTCGGTCACATAGATAACTCAATGAAGGTTCCCCTCAACCAGGGCTACGGTTGCCGCTTTGAGGGAGAGTTCACCATCAACAAAGTAAGGCGTCCCATCACGGGTGGTTTTGCATGCTTCCAGATTTCCATGTTGGCTTTCATTAAACTGCAAACCCCCATTTCAATTGAATTTGCCCTCAGGGGGCTGATTTGAAATGCTAATTTGGTTTAAATATTAAACTGTTTAGATGTCATACTTGAATACTGACAAACAGATTCAAAGTGGTAAGAATAAGAAATGTTAAAATAATCTCTGTTAAATTATAATGGAATTAAACTTTGCTGAGGACCTCCTGGAAGGCACTCAGGGCCCCCAAACGGTCCCCAGACCCCAGTTTGTCCCATTATAAGAGCACAACTCCTCAGTTATGTGCCCAGTAGTTATATGATGACGGATCAGAGAAGAAGCAAGGGAATTAAAGTGGGACACAACCTCTTGGACTATGTGTTGTTTA
Organism: Holocentrus rufus; assembly: GCA_900302615.1. Classification (NCBI taxonomy): domain Eukaryota; kingdom Metazoa; phylum Chordata; class Actinopteri; order Holocentriformes; family Holocentridae; genus Holocentrus; species Holocentrus rufus. Next base: position 13,428 of record OMLF01021465.1, on the reverse strand, counting down.
TCCGTCTGGGACTTGAGTTTAATGTAGGGACTGAGCACCGCCTGAGAGGAATGAGGCCAGCCTGCGTATTCCTGCAGTCTAAATTGAGTTACGCTAAATGGAAAAGCATGTTCTCGGATAGGCATCAGTTAACATCTGAGTGTATAGTCTGGACCCGACAAGCCCTGTTTGTCCCTAACACCATGTTCTGCGTCACTCTTTCCAGTACGTTTAAAATGATTAACCCGGCAGTTGTACATTTAGCGCTCTGACTTGGTTAAATGCACCAGCCTGAAAGAGCAGGAGAGCCCGAGCATCTGTGGAATAATTGGAAATTTGTGGAACATGTTAACTGGTTAGATGTTTATCCTCTCGGAAGCAAAGAACATTGTAATTTCCCCTCTGTTAGTGTGTTCAGACCTGCTCATTAGGTTACTAAATGTGTCGCAGTGTTATTGACGCTCCCTGACCCGACTGTTCATGTGTGTTTGCGTCCTCAGGTACCAGGAAACTTCCACGTGTCAACACACAGTGCCACGGCGCAGCCCCAAAACCCCGACATGACCCACACCATCCACAAGCTGGCCTTTGGAGAAAAGCTCCAGGTCAGGAACTCTACTCAGCTCACAGCCCCGCTCACATTCTGTCAGCCCCTATCACGGGCACAAAGGAGCTAGATAAGATCCAGCCAGGTCGACATACCGATGTCTTTTCTTTCTATTCTCACGCAGGTACAAAAAGTCCAAGGTGCCTTCAATGCCTTAGGAGGGGCTGACCGGCTGGCATCGAACCGTACGTATGCATGCTGCACCTCTGCCCATCACTGTGATGTGTTCAACTTTGTGCCTTTTAACCCGGGCTGCTCGCTCACATGGATGATGAGACATCTAGTGGACCTTTATTGAAAGCAGTTTGAATGGAAAATGATTCAGACAGCTGACATTGCATCTCAAGTGGAAGGGTTTTGGGCAGTTGCGTCACCATCGAAACTATATCCATTTTAGGACACTGAAGAATTTTTTTTATTTGAATAACTTTTTTTCCCCCCCTTGCAGCTCTGGCCTCACATGACTATATACTGAAGATTGTTCCAACGGTTTATGAGGACCTGTCGGGAAAACAGAGGTTCTCTTACCAGTACACAGTAGCCAACAAGGTACCGTAAACCCTTCTCCTCTTCGAGTTTGACCACAGCACCGTATGTTGTTTACGTCCTAGTCATTGAAGCAGTGTGACCACCCCAACATATGGCCAGAGCATGTGTTGCCATGTCTCCCTCTTGACCACTCACCCGGAAGGGGAACGCTCACCCCTGGTGACTGGAAACGCTCCAAGATGTCAACAAACCATAAAACACACTTCCTAGAATTCCCTGGGTTCGGAGTTTGGAGTGACAACAGTTTCGGTCAGCTGTGAGCCCGGAGCAAAATGTTCCTCAACCTCACCGCAAAACCATGACAAAGGTTTGGCCTAGGTTGGACGTCAGTCAGGACTGGGAGTACAATAACTTCCATGTTTAACTGGTTAATGACGTCAGATTGATAGTGTATGTGGGTTTGGATTTCTTCTAGGTGTTGCACAAACCCAATCTGTGCTCAATCTTATTGTTAGCCAAGGTCAAACATGAAATTGCATCAAAATGGGCTTTAGTCAACCAATTCTTTTTTCCATGGGTCATTCGCTTTTAATGAATTCCATATGAGTTACAATCATGAGCGCACATCTGACATCACAACAACACCGGTCTTGGATAAACACCACTACTGCTGCACTTCACCAAGTTGGAGTGCTCTGAGTGGAACATTTCACATAACAGGATTAGTTGAGTTCACTTAAACTATTTGTTTACTTGGCAAAATCCTGTGATGATAAGACAACCAAGAATTTCCTTTTGTGAGGTGCAACACATTCATCTCTCTGTCACATCCCCCGTAGGAATACGTGGCTTACAGCCACACGGGCAGGATCATCCCAGCCATCTGGTTCCGGTACGACCTCAGTCCGATCACAGTCAAGTACACAGAGAGGAGGCAGCCGTTCTACCGCTTCATCACAACAGTGAGTTAACCGTCCTCTGGGTTGTCAGCCAGAGCAAAAAGCCCAGATGTCTTAAATTCATGTATCTGAGGCCTTAAAGGGTATTGAATATCATGGCAAAAATGTGTTTTTAAGGCTTAAATTGAATCTAAAAAATATTGTACTGAAGATCTGCTTTTCTAACTGTGTCGAGCAGCTGAACAACTGCAACAAATCAATTTAGCTGCGGGGAACAATAAAGTTTTCTGAATCTGAATCTGAATTCACCACCATGTCCTTTTTTGTCATAATCCTCCATACTGCGACCTAGTTTTTCACTTTTCACATTTATTTTTGGGCCTTAAGTTCTTTCTAATTGGCCTCATACGAGTTCTTAAAAGTCTTAAATTTAGTTTCCTGAATCTCGCAACCAACTTCTTTGTCATTTTGTCTTCTTCTCTTGACCCTATTGGGTAAGGGATTTTTTTTGCTCATTGTGAAACTTTCCCTGATGTTATGGTCAGGATAAGACTGGCTGCCAGACTGATGATCTGCGCCGTTATTTGTCTTGTGTGTTGCGTTAGTCCACCGCGGCTTAAGACATGGACAAGCGATGACTGTGCTTATAGAGCGATTGTGACTCACGGCTCAAGATTGTGAGTCAAGCCGCAACACGGGTCACTGCTGGATTCCAGCACATACTGAGGTGTCAGCGGTGATCTACTGTGATTACCGAAAGTGATTTTAAAAACAAGTGGGTGTTTAGCAAAGATGTAACCATAGAAGACAATATTGAACCAGTTGCCTCTTATATGGTGAAACTAACCAAGTGACCTGCTCTCTGTAGATCTGTGCCATCATCGGAGGGACGTTCACAGTAGCAGGCATCATCGACTCCTGTATATTCACCGCCTCAGAAGCATGGAAGAAGATCCAGATAGGGAAAATGTCATGAGGACTGCTCTTCATGCCCCACACCTTATTTATATTTGTAATGTTGCCAGTCCGTTAGCTATATCTAATGCTGCTTGAACCAACTCCTTTGTTGAGATTACACCAAAACAACCAATGAATTGGCTTAAGCTCTAGATCTAGCTTCCACGCTACCATGGCTGCATCTCGGCCCCTAAACCTCCTCTCCATCTGCCCTGCTGGCCTGCTGGCATCGGCTGTCACATGGCGTCAGTGTAAGAGGAGGAAAGGAGAGGAGGCCCCATATGTCTTTTTTTTTTTTAACTGTTGAGATGAAGTCTAAGGTACTGTGCGTTATGGTTCTACCAATGATTTTTGGCTGATACTGATTTGCCAATATTTAATCTTTTTAAATTTGGCCATTTTCATGCCAAAACACGACAAATATTCAATGATTCTCCCCAGAAATGATCATGTGCAACAGATAACTCTGTGTACTGCACTTATTCAGTGGTTGGGGAAATTCCAGGAAAGGTTAAGTCTTCAAATGAATTAATTCATAAAAAAAGCACAATTAATAATTAAAATGTGCAAATACAAATTTATGGACCTTCATCATATCAGCAGACTGGCTAATAAGTAGCCAATATCCGCCCAATGTATTGTTAAACTGAGACATCGGTCTAACCTCACTCTGCATGATTCCTGCAGAAGGGAATCGTCAACTGAAGGAAATGTTGGACTGGTTTGTCGTCTCTTGGTTCTAAACTGAACTCAAATTGTAGTGCTTTACATTGATCTTGTCACACTATTGTTAAAACCATATTTTGTACTATGTGACATCCAAGTTGTTTCAGCCCATCAGTTTGATCTCAAGTGCTCAAATTGTGTGCCTTTAGGTTTGATTTCCTCCATGTACTGTACGAGATTATCAGCTTTCTACCATTTGAGGCCACTCATTTTATTCCAATCAGTTGAAGTGGCTGTACAGTATTTCACTGGTTCTTTGCTGCATGTTACAACCACAGTATCTGTATAGACCGGGTCCAAAGGTTCGCATTATTACGAACAGGGGTTTTTTTTTGTTTTGTTTTGTTTTTTTTACAGTGATCTTGTTTACTTATACCCAATGTTTCATCTTAGTAGTTGATTTTTTTAAGACAATTCGCATTGAAAAGAAAAATCTTTGATAACTGCCATTTAAGTTTTGACCAGTGTAATTGTATTTTGATATTTACAAAGATAGTGAATGTCATTTTTTTCTAAGGGAGAAGTTGGTTTACTTTGAATTATTCTATATCATGTGTAAATCTGTTTGCTGTTCATGTTATTCCATGAAGTTGCGATGAAGTTTTTGTTTCATACGGAGGGGAACATTTCTGTTCGGTCATTTCTTTTACTGTTGTTACCACTTGCTTTTCTGCTCAAGGACAGCAATAATCATAAATCCTCAAAACTGGTCTTTCTTCTCTTAAGGACATGCTTTTCCTGTTCTGTGTCTCAAATGACTTTGTAATGCTATCTGTTCCTCAAGTAAAGGTGCTGTAGAAATCGGTTTTGCATGCTATGGCTTTATGTTGCTGTAAGTGCTTTTACTACACTGTACTGTCTGCCATTCATTTCCCATCTCACAAAGTTTCCTTGTGGAGTTAGACGATCTGATTGATCCCTTTAATCCGTTGTGACAGCTAAGGTTGATCTAATTGCTTTATAGCCCTACAACCAAGAACCTTCCTACAGTAAGCTTTAACAAGCAGGGATTTAACCTGTGATTTTGGCCTGTCATGTTTTTCCAACCTGAAGAGATACCATTAATTAGTTGCCTAAATAATGCGACTTCAAGTAGTTATGGCGTCTGGGTCATTCTGCAGGGAAGTGACACCAATGAGCCACTGCTTTCAAAGACAGTCGCTTTAATTAGAGCTAAAACGTCTCCTCATTACCGACACTTACTTGTCAGCCACATCAAAACCGCTTCCTCTAGTTCTTTTCACCTGCAACCAGACTGATCATTTATTCAGTACTTCTGCCAATGCATATTCATAGAAAGTGGATGTGGTATTTCCATTTATTATCATATCTTGAACTGAGCCTGTAGTGGCTGTTAATGTGTGTACGAAGTGGACTTTGCACTGCTAGATTCCCCCAGCTCCCAGCCAAAGTCAACAGCGTGCAGGTTGTCATGTGTGACATGAGTGTGTAAGAGGCTGCTAAGCTGTCATAGTCGTCATCGTGCTTACGTGCAGTTCTGATAAGAGGTGCTTAGGGGTGACTCACTCTTTTATTCGCCCTACATCTCCTGGCTTACCTACATCGCCTCGTCCCTCGTTCACAAAACTGTGTATCTAAGCATCTCCACCCCCCAATAAAAGAGACAGTGGCTGGAATAGAACCATTACAGAGTGAGGTGGCGCTTTAAAAAAAATATGGTCATTTATTGTTTCTTCTTGTAGATCATCTTGGAGCATGTGGCTCAGACAAGCACTTTATGGCAGTGTGATTGCTGACCATTTTGTTTTTATTCTCTGGGTGGAACAAATATTTGCATTTCCCCAAAAACCTGTCCGGTGATCGAATAGAACACGGGAATCGACGTCATGCGAGCGTTGGATTCTGGGTATTTTTTCAGCCATATTTGTGACCAGGGTTGTTTGTTTACATCCTTTTCCCCAGCAGATGATCAACAAGTGAATCATTAAATTTTTGAAAAGAATGAATGAAAACTGATAAAGAAGTTATATTGCTTTATTTCCCCCCATACAGGGCATATTTTGTACAAATTAACAAAGGAAGAATACTCTGCATATAAAAGATAAAAAATATATATGATTGAACAGAATACTCAGGTTTGTTTTTGACATAATGGTGCCACCCAGTGGCCGGTTAGAAGAACTTCAGGCACATACAGCTCAGTTCATTTCAGTGCAGCAGCCCAGAGAGAGAGACAGGCATTGAGATGAAGAGTATTATGAAGAAGTCAGCTCTGGTCTTCAGGATCTATAGGCTGCTGGGGCTTTTTTACCTGATTAGATGTTATCTTCATGAATAGATGGTTGGTTAAATGTCACTACTAGGATGTTACAAAAGCCTGCGCACCTCCCTCGACTCGAGTTGGCCCCCCCCTGTGGCAGTGAATCGCTACCCTCTCCGGTCTCTTGGGCTGTGTCTTTGGTAGATTACAGGTTGGAGGAGGCCAGGCAGGTGGTGTCTGGCGAGGAGAAGAAGTCACAGACGCCCTCCTCGGACAGTTGTCCGTACTCGTTGTTGTAGAAGGTCTGTCCCGACAGCTGGCTGAGGAAGGCGGGCCGGTGCCTGGAGGAGCCCGTCCCGCTGCTTCGGCCCAGGGAGTCGGGGGAGGCTGTCAGACGCTCCGTGCTCCTGCTGGTTACATGACTGGGAACCCAACAAAACCAGCTGTCAGGCTTCCTGTTAGTGCAGTCTCATTATCAACTGTTGAGGTAGGCTAATGATAATAGACACATAATCCTGGTCCACCTCTTACATCCCCCTTTTTTTAAGAAATAGCCCATAATTTGGACATACATTGAGGTTCATAAGGATGTTGTCAGGAATTGTTTCTCCCAGCTGTTTTTTCAAGTTTAACCGGGACATTTGTGAAGAGAGATAATCGATGCCCATCTTAATTTGCATATCTAGAGCACCATGATTTAAGGGTGCACTTAGCCACGCTGCCTCAGATTAATTTAAAACTGAGTGTAGCAGAATTTTAAGAGATAAATAATTATCTAAACTCCCATTTCTGTCAAAAGTTTAAGAGAAGATAATGTACTCTCAGTTGACCCCCTTGTTTTAATAACCTTACGATCTTTAAATTGTTTCAGTGTGGTTTCCAAGTCCATCATCGTACTCAAACTGCTCTACTTAAAGTTTTCAAAGAAACTTTAAGTAAAAACTTTAAGCCTGAAGAGGACTGTTTTTCTAATTTGGTTTTGTACTTTGCACTTCTCTTTCTCATTCTCACTTATTCTTCTTTGCTTTTATTCTCTTTCTCTCACATTCATCTGTCAATTTGTTAATTTGTTCCTTCTCTTTTATCTGTAAAGCACTTTTGTAAACTTTGCAAAAATCAATTTTTTAAAAATCCATTAAAAAACAATGATTTTATTTCCAAGTGATCCTGGGACCTTGAAACAGGCGGAGCATGTACAAAAGGGCTCCAGTTACTGTATGTTACTGACATGCTTCATTGACAATAACCATAAAATTATAGCTGACAGTCCTCACTTTAGCCTCATTATCACTGTATTATTTCATAGTCAATAAGCCTAAAAAAGCCCAAAATATCAAATATTGTCTCTAAATACTAAGGAATCTCTCTGCAGATCTTTTTTGTGTCAGTCCCAGGGAAAATATATCAACACAATTCATTGAAGATGACCAGTCCTGTGTATTATAGTGAATATAAGCTTTTGAATGATTGAAGTTCACCTTTTTGAGATTGCACCCCTGTGCTTGTGTTCAATTCTTTCAAATTCTTCTGAGGCCAAAACCATCCCACTGTCTGTCTGGTTGTCCTGGAAAAAGAAAGAGTCAAAACATTGTATCAGTGAAAGGACTGTGTGTCCAGAGGGGGGGTACTATTGTTGGTGATAGCCAGTTTTCAAAAAGAAAAAAGTTCCACAGGGCTAAATGCCATTCAATAAAATGTCATCAGCAAGGTTCAGATTTTGGACAATTGATAAAAAGATGAAGTTCGTACTTGCGGAGATTTCTGTGGGTGCATCTCCAGGGGCAACTCTTCAAATGTCTTCACTCTGGGCTGGCACATTTTTGATGGTCCCACAAACACACAGCCAGCAAAGGGCACACAGTTATAATACCTATGAATAAAAAACAAAGGAATTAAAGTGAAAGAGTAGCAGATAAACACATAATGGATTCTGCTGACAGCATCACCAAGTTAGCAGAATGCAAAAGGTAAAAGCTCTGAACCTACAAAACTTACCAGTATCTATCAGGATCTGTACTCAGTGCTACCAACAAGTTATAACTGGCAGTTATAAGACTGGCAGATTAGTGTATGTGAATGGGTTAATTCCAAAATATTATATCATCATTTTGGAAAATGTTGTTGGCATTGTGAATTACCATTTTGTAAATGGACATTTTAAGATGACTGATAGCTTCTTAGTCTTCCATAATGAATTCCATTTTTATATTTGGAATCATTTTCTAGAGAAAAGGTGTCAGTTTTTTTCCACATCTCATTTTTGAATCAACTCCTCATAGGCAAGGAAGTCTACTGTGTATGATCGTTCAGACAAATCAATTAATTTAGTGTCAAACACATTTTAAAAAACAAGGAAAGCCAATAACCACCTTGACACTTGGCTTTATATGTACTGCATCCTGACAGACCCTCTTGATTCAAGGGAATCGGGTTATTTGAGTCTTCCAGTTATGCTGTTACAGATTCCCTCTTGGCAGTGTATGATTTCCTGATTCAACATCATTCTGCCTATTCTATGCTTTCAAATCAATGCACACATTACGATAAAGGTAATCAAAGTCATAATAGCGTGCATGAGTACCGGGTGGGCAGAGTGTTGCAGGCCATTCTCAGTTCCTCTTCAGATGGAGGGCGTGATGAGGCCTGGGAGAAGCCGTCGTCCTCTGAGCTCTGGGAGTGGTTCAGAGGGATGTAGTCCTTCCCATCCTATCGGGAATTTGCAAACCTCCTCATCCAATCGCCAAATATTTTCCGCAACTGACTCACTTGCTTGTATTGAAAAAACAAAGGACATGTAAGGAGCCAAACATACCGGCAGGCTGTTGTCCTGCAGCAGGTCTCCCAGGATCTCCACCAGGGCAGGGAAGGTCGGCCTCTCCCTGGGCTCACCCTGCCAGCAGGCCAGCATGATCCCATATCTACCAGCAGGGGGCAGCACAGTCACAATTAGACGGACACCACTGTCATCAGCTGCTCAGACTTACTAATATAAACTACAAATAAACTTTTGATCCTCTCTTTTCTGCAAAGTGCATGAGAAAATTATGATATATTGGAGAGGACGAGGGTTTTGTTCCCTCTTGGCGCCCTCGGGATTGGCTCAGGCAATTTAAAGGATATAGGGTTATAAATCTTTTGTTGACAGAGCGAAAATCACTTCTTAGATCTTTAGAGATGTGGACCAAGGAGGAGTAGGAAAGTGTAAAGGGCACTCACATTTCGGGGGAGGCTGTCTCCGGTGCTCTCATCCTGGTACCGTCTTTCAATCGCTTACAAAACTCCTCATCAATCTGCACCCCTGGGTACGGAGAGGCACCTAGGAGCGGATACAAGGAGGATGAACACACTTTACGCTAATTACAGGCATTGTTTTACTGATTATCAAAACTAGCATTAATATGCAAGTCGGGAACAGGGAAAACAAATCATTATGCGTTTGCATAACGATGATACTGTTAACACGAAGATTTGCGCTGACTTAATTAACCTTAATTAGCCTTAATAACCTTAATTAAGGCATGCTGATTAAGAACCGGCTCTCATTTATGGCAGCAGCCTGGGGGAACGGACTTATACACATTCGCACTAAGTACTGACACACAGTCAGCCATGAGCGATTCACCAGAGCTCTTGGGGGTTTGAAGGCTTTGCTCAAAGGCACTGAGGCAGTAACTGCTGGAGAAAGGGAGAACATTCAACACCCCTGTTCGGATTATCCCACTTATCCCATTAGTGCCACAGCCTCTTTTACTTTGCGGTTGTTTTTTTTTTTTTTTGTCTTACTTACACTCCTACTGCACAAATTACCGTCTTCTTCAGGTATGTTATATGTGAATATTCTTTTTTTTGTTTTTACCTAGCGAGAAGATTTCCCAAAGGAGGACTCCAAAAGACCACACATCACTCTGGCTGGTGTACACCTTATCAAAGATACTCTCTGGAGCCATCCACTTCAAAGGCAGACGAGCCTGAGGGAACATTAGGACGCAAGACAATCAGAAACCAGAAATGGCACCTGCTCAAATTGAATCATTATGTTGTTCTTTTCAAGAAAAGGACCCTCTTGTTTCCCACAGCGCCTAGTAATTGGGTGGATGTGGGTAATAAACCTGCAGGCACAACTCTAGGGCGTAGCGAGGGTGAAGTCACCGTACATTGCCTTTCCTGACGTAGTCGGGGTCTTTGTATATGTCTCTGGCCAGGCCAAAGTCACAGATCTTCACGACGTTGTTCTCTGACAGCAGAATGTTCCGGGCGGCCAGGTCTCTGTGGATACACTGCGGATACACACAAGACCACACATACATCATGACCCTGGGGACAGCTGTGTGTATGTGTGTTTATGTTTGCACGTGTGGCTGACTGAGTGTATATGTGTGTGTGAGCGTGAGCATGCATTCTTTCACCTCGTCTTCTCTATCCATTGTGTTGAATGACGCATAGAAGCGATTTTCAGTAACTGAATTTGAGAGTTGCCTGTATTTAATCATCTCTTACCCTGGTTAAAATGCGCGTGTGTGTGTGTGTGTGTGTGTGTGTGTGTGTGTGTGTGCCAGTTTGTGAATGCAACTGGATAATGTCTCTGCCTGGCTGGTCTCTGTGGAATCACAGCAGAAGATTTAACATCGATCAAAGAGCTGTCAGTTCAGGAGTTCCTGCAGGGTCGGGATTGGGTCAAAGAGCCCGTTAAGCCGGTGGGATGAACCTGCATCGACTGGACCGGACGTCTTCAATCACTCACTTTCAATATTTTGCCTATCATCCGACTTTGATTCCTCTGTGTGATGGATTGAGATTAACAACTCCTCTCTGCTGCTATTGATCAGGGATAATCCGTGGTGAGGGCCAAGATATTATTGGTCCAAGAAATGAAAATTATTGGTGCAAGAAATTCTGAATTCAGGAAAAGCAGCCTTGTGCCAGCCTGATCAATCTTTACTTTTGAATCAGGCCCCAGTTATCAAGCAAAAAGGGACTGAAACTGAAAGATTCTTCATCCAATCAAGAGTCTACAAACACCTATGCGTCTGGGCTGCGGTGCCTATTCAATATGGTTTTCACAGCTGGGATGGTGACACACTGGCCTTTCGCACTCAGCAGAGTATAAATGTAGTTGCAGTGCTGACAATTAACCTTTCTGGAGGCCAGGAACTCCATCCCACGAGCCACCTGGAAACTGTAGCAAATTAGATCTTCTATCGTCAGAGGAGTTTTCCACAAGTCCTCCGCTGGAGAGAGACAAAGAGGGGGAGGGTCGTCATGGAGATAAAGTAACAACATTAAACCACATATGTAACAAAGCGTCGGCTTAAACAGATTCCTCCCCGGCATCACGCAGCGGTCAGACTCACTTTTCTCCACCGCAGGAGTGTTCGCGTTGGGCGTCTGGCTCGGGGGGCCGCCGAGCGAGGGGGAGGACGGACAAGGTGGGTGGCGACCTCTTTGGTCCACTTGACCCGCCTCAATCATCCGTCTCACCTGGCTCTGAGTTTTGGGAGAGCGATCCTAAGAGGAAAATAGCCAATGGCGTCATCATCTCCATCGTCATTATTTAAAAAAAAAAAAAAATTGAGCAGGCGGTTTTTATATTTCTCCAGCGCTGTTAAATACAAGAAACAGAGCTTGAGAAAATCAATTAAAATGGGATCAGGAAAAGGTGTTAAGACTCAATCTCAGTATTATAACAGTAACATTAGCATAAAATTGTAGAGATTGCTTCAGCATCTCTGGTGTTATTGTGGACAAAATGCAGAAAGTTTTGAATACCCTGTACGGCAGGAAGAACTCCCTCTTGGCTCGCAGGTAGTTGGACAGATTCCCATACTTGCAATATTCCACGATCACCATCAGTGGACCTACAAAAGCGGCGCATATGTCAATATATGCTTTAGGGGCGGTTGCAGCACAGTAGGCCATTCAAGCTCAACTGATGCATATCATTTAAAATAGTCGCTACTCTACTTTAGATTCTGCTCTCTTTCCACACCTTATTAAAATAACGAAGTGCTGCATTTTTTATACCTTTTCTGCCTCAGGTTCGCTGCAGGGCTAATTTGCTGCTTTCATGTGGGGTTAAAGAGACACGAGAGCCTATTGCTCACTCTTTCCATATCTGATTTTAAAAGGTGTCCTCCCCACCCCCTCAGTGGGTACTTTATAGGTCAATTTGATGTATGGGCATAAAATAAATGTGGGTCGGACGGAAGAGGGAGGCAGCCTGAGTTTCTCAGCGGGGTTTGCTCTTACAAAACGTGTTGTGGAAGCTGAATTGTAATTATACACTGAGACATGCCTCCGTAATTACGCCGGTTCAGCCACTAATTACTTTCGGTTGGATGCAATTACAGTTAGTGAGACGCATAATAAGAATGCTACGTATGTAAATCTGTGTACTTACCATTCGGCTTGGTGCAGGCACCTATCAGGTTCACCACATTCAGATGATTGCCGATGTGAATCAAGATCTTCAGCTCAGACATCAAGGCCTTGTGCTCACTGGCTGTGGCTCCGTCTGAAACAAATGCAGTGGAAATTTCGTGCACCTTGTTTTGCACTTCTGCATGTGTAAATATACAGCCACATGTACATGCATAATCACATATCCCCACAACATCCATTCCATACACATATGCACTTTACATACATTACAGGCATTCGGTTGACTCTCTTATCTGGAGAGACTTGAAAGGATTTCAACAGTTGAATAAGAAAAACATCCTAGATTGCGAACATTACAGACGGCAAAGGATCAAAATCACAGTGGAAGAAATGGTAGTTATTTTTAATTTTTTTTTAGAGGAAGAAGACGAAGGTGAGAGAGTTATTTTGAGAGAGAGAGAGAGAGGAATAGAGGAGGAAGTGAAGTGCTGTTGAAGAGATGTGATTTCAAGGAAGACAGGGAATGACTTGACTGTAATGGGAAAGTTATTTTACCATTAGGACACACACACACACACACACAAATCTATATCTATCTATCTATATGTACACACACGAACAGGAATTCACAACTTCACACTTAATCTCACCCTTCAGCATTTTGACTGCCACTGTGTCCAGACTGTTGCTCTTGCTGATGCCAAAGATCGATGCTTCAATTACTTTCCCAAAGGCACCGTGGCCCAAGACTTTTCCTGAGCAGGGGAGAGGAGAGGGGGGTGGGGGGGAGAAGAACAGAAAATTCATCCCTATTGATCTCATCAGTGTTGATTTCAGTCTCATTATAATACAGCGGCAGTTGTAGTCGGGAACATCTGTTAATCTGCGGAGCAAAAATGTAAATGTGTCTGGCATCCGCAGACAAAAGGGGAAAGAATTAGAATCTCGGTTCCAGTATCTGCAAAACAAAACGTTCCCATAAGTTGCAGCTCTGGAGCAGATGCTTCTCCTCGGGGTATTTTACAAAAAGGCCGTGCAGGGAATGAGCACACATTTAACATTAGCGCTTTACTTGGCAGCACTTTGCCTGGCTGCAATCCAAACTCATACCATTAAGGGTTGTGGAAATGGAAAACTAATTCAGTTTCATCCGTCTTTCCACTCTCATCCCC
>OMLF01021464.1:0-12005 GCA_900302615.1 Holocentrus rufus | reverse complement strand
AAGAGTCCTTTTGAGTGCTGAGCTGTGCTGGGTATTAAGTAACACAAGGTCAAATTCACCGTTCATGTAAGATTATGGAAATGTCAGTCTTTTCCCCATCTCTCAGCTCTGCGGTGAAGAAGACTGACACTGATGGCACAGTGGTTAAGTATGTCATACCCAGCAGAGGGATGTGTTGATTGTCTGACAAGCACCTATTTCAATCAGATCTCTGCTCATCTGTACTCTTTCACTCAGATAGGTTATAATTTCTGTGTAATTACTTCCATTAGCGTGGATTGCTCTTCTGACACTTGAACGTGTAATGACATATTGTGAATGCGGATTCAGTGGTGGAGCACAGGCGCCCGCACGCGCTACAATCTTCCCTTCTAAGTGGCAGCAAAGCAGATCAGGTTAATTCATCAGTAGTGAGGCTCAGCATCCCAACACATCAGCAGGTAAATGTATGCTTTAGGCTATAGGTGGGGGTGGACACAAGTTCTCACTGTCTCTGAGTGTAATAACCACCAAAACACAAGGAGATCAAGGTCATCATAAGAAATTAATTCCAGACTCTTGGGCCTCATTTATAAAACTGAACACAGATCCAACACTAAAACCTTATATACGGCACGTTAAAAGAGGAAAAGCCAACTTGTAATTTTGAACAAGCTTCTTACCTCACCCCGTTAACTCTCACAATTAGCCATAAATGAATTATGAAATATTCTTCATAAATATTGATAGGGATATAATTGTTCTTATCATTTCATTCTCTTTGAGTGAGGAAAATGGCAAAGTCAGAGTGCAAGACAGAGAAACTTCACAGTGTGAAATTGAATAGGTTGTTGGGATGGTAATGCAATTGTTTAGCGGGCAAATTTTGAGTGTCACCAATGAAAAATAAATTGTTGAAAGGCAAAGTGTCACTGCAGCTGTTAAAACCAGCAGCTCCAAGAAGTAAAAGCTTCCTATAAAAATACAAACAAACTGGTCCGCTATAAAGTTTGATGCCAAAAAGCACATTGCTACGCATCAACAAAGCAACTGCCTGAGACAAAAGAAAAGAGGAGCTCTCTCCCTTTGACGGACACCTTGCCTCAATGATGGCAGAAACCCTAATTAGCAGCACTGTAGCAGGAAAAGAGAGACGCTATCATGTCATGAGAGGCAGATGAGGTTACTGCAGGTGACCCAGGAATTGTAAATGTACCTTTTTTTTTTCTTTTTTGAAAGAGTGAACCTAACCACACATTCAACATCTCACCCTCATTTGGTTTGATTCACTTTGGTTCTGTCTGATAAAGGCAAGGTGTCATAATGCATTAAGCTTGTCTTTTAACAAAAAATATTACTTTTTTGCAGCAGTCAAGCTGTTGCTGTGGATTTTGGGAGGTTGATGCCTCTCCCTTTTTTTGTAGGACTTTTCCTATCATTAATTACATGCAACTACATACATTTTTAGATATTTTTGTTGTGATGCAATAATCACTATGTTGGCAATTAACCACATACAATCATCATACGCAAAGACACAAGGTACTGTATTATTCTTATGAAATTTTAACTTTTTCATGGGAAGTGGCATATGCATCTCTTCACTCCTTATTTACATCTATGAGCCACCTATAAATAGCATTTATGTAGCTCCTGGTCTTTTTTGTCTCTGTGTTTGTTTTGTTTATTTTCATGTCCACATGGGTTTCCTGTGGTTGCTCTGGTTTCCTTCCACAAATGTCCAATGTCCAGAGATATTCAAGTCAGGGGAATTAAAGACAAAATTTCTCATGGATGTGAGTGTCTTTGCCTGTCTGTGTTACTCCTGTGATGAACCGGTGACCTTTCTGTAAAGGAGTAAAGGGTTAGGGTTAAATAGATAAAAACAAATAAAAGTAACAAATAAAAGTGGAAAAAGTTGTTTTTTCACCACACAATTTGTCTTTGTGAAGATGCAAAAGTGAAGGACTGGGCATGCAGTAAAGAGCCTGACTTTGATGGCCTCATCTGCATAACTAGTATGCTTTAAAAGCTTTTCATAAAATTTACAACAAAGTCGTTCTCTTTTTCTTAATGCAAACGGCCTTCATAACTTCTGGCCCTGGACTGGTTAAGTGTTACTCAAATCTTCTGGAAACAATATGTTCTCACGACAAATATCTCAAGTGTCTGTCTCCCACTGCCTGGCACCGCTTTTAATGGCAGTGAGCTTTAAGAATATCTGTTTTGGCCAGACAGTGACATGCATGATCAAGGACATATTCTGTCATGTTGCAGGCTTTCCAAACACCATAGAAGGAGCGATCAGCTATAAATGCGACCATCAGTACACAAAGCAATATGCTCCATAATGTTGTCAGACTTCATAATAACAATCTGAGCCTGTCAGTGGCAAAAACGAGCACTTGTAGTGGATGTACTTTGATGCAACAAATTCCCCGTTGGATTACACTGTAGCTGTTTCGCGGTTACCGGTTATAGCGTTCTCAATGTTTGACCAATTCCAAAGATTTTTGTCCCTATTAACCATTTAGAAAATAGGGCCAAGGTTTAAAAAATACCAGAATTATCCTTTAAGACAGAATTCCATCAGCGCTCGGCAGACACGATCATTACAAGTATTAATGGAAAGTTCAAATGCAATGTCTTCAACTGAATAGAGCCTAGATGCTGAGTTACATGAACTGTAGCAGGGCTGGTTACTTCCTGTTCTCCAGGCATTCGCCAAATAGTTTAGACCTTGACCTCTGAGCTTCTAATCCAGTGTATTCAGCACTGCTGGTAAACCCTTTAGCGGCCAGCCATTCATATCCCGTCTAACACAATGTCCTCAGAGACTACACTGATAGTGGAGGTGGATGCATCTTATCTGGATCTATCTCTCCCTGGACGCTCTCTTATCTCTCTATCCTCTGTCTGAGAGACCTCCTGAATGACAAACTGTACTTTTCTCTGTGGATCAATGGCTCATAAGTATAAACCAATTTCCTTTACAAACTGCATTCTGGGAAATAAAGAGACGCTCTCCCTCAGGAGCCAAAGGCCTGACACTGTCTACTTCAACAGTCCATTATTATTTTTAATGTTGTGGAAATTTTGTAATAAGTAAAAATTGTGAGGTGAAGTGAGAAAAAAAAAATCATCTCAGAATTTATGTTTTATATAGGAGGCTGATAACCTTTGTTCATATGACTGGCTTTGGAAAACTGCTTTTTACAGAATATATGCATCTTAAGGGAACACCTAGGCACACCAGAGAGTTTAACTTTGTGTCCTTTACCTGTTCCTTATACAATCTTAGGCATTTATCCAGTCGCTGCACATGCACGCTGTATTTCAGCACCATCTGTTGCTTTAGATTCATACAGCAACATCCATTCACACCAGAGAGCTGCCCAGTTCTTGCCCAGTCTTCCACTGTTTGTCACATAGCAGCTCCACCGCAGCAGTTCTAGGTTAAATGCCTCATCCAAGGGCACCTCGATGGTAAGTGCTGATCAAGGGGAGCATTAGTCATTCACTTCCCCTGCCTGGATTTCCCCAGCTGGTCCAGGGATTTGACATGGCTACCTTCTGACCACAAGTATGCTTTTTCTAGAATTCAGGCCACGGCTACCTTAAAGCCAAGGATTTTTTTTTTCAATCGAAGTGAATAAAAGGACAGCGTAAGTTGAAGCACCATTGCAACAGAAACCACAGCATCCTCGTGAACTCCACCCTCCATCCCGCCTTGGGGACGACGCAGCGCCACCCCGCTTCTGCAAGAGCTCCACCACTGCATACACCACCCACTGTCCACTGGAGACAATCTCATTCGAATTCCTTGTTTACCAGTAATCAAAACTACCTTTTGATAATTGACACATGGCTCAGTGAGGGAGTCTTCAGCCGCATCGATTGAAGCCACTTCCCTTGTTTACCTTCACCAGCCAAGGCTATCTGGTCATGGAGGCGCATGGAGTTGCAGCTAACTATAGAATTGATTTTAAATGCTCGCCCATCTCATTTGTTAACTCATTTGATTCAGTGAGCTTCTTAATTAATGGCAGAACCCTTCTGTCATATGTCCTAGTATACAGACCCCCCACAGCCGAGCAGTGAATTCATTAATGATTCCTCGGTGCTGCCGGCCTTGTTTATGCTGAAACATGATAAAATTATAATACTTGGGTTGTTAACATCCTTGTTAGTTGACTGTCCTGTGGTTTTACATCTGATTTTATGAATTTTAACTTAGTTATTTAGTCTTTTAATTAAGTTCCCTTTTAGAGAACCTACTCATTTAAAGGGATGGGAAACACTCGTACATATTTTGAGGTGCTAACTGATATCTAGGTGTTATTTGAGGCGGAAGACAATAATATTGGAAATTATATACAAATATAAATGCATATATGTGCTAAATCAACAATTTCCTTTTTTTCTGGGGATAGAAATCAAAAGCAGGTGAATGTTACTGGAAGTTTCATAGTGCTGTGCTTTAGTCAGACTCTGCAAAATCAGATTGATATGATATGATATGATATGCTATGATATGATATGATATCCTAGCACCCTCTCTTCACTGCTGATTTCTCCATCCAAAGCACTGCAGTTTTCAAACTAGTCACACACTGAGAAAGAAATTGGGGGTATTGTCACATTTTAAAGGGGTAACATCTTGATGGGATTGTCATTTGGATTCACTTCAATTAACACAAAGAAAACTCTGTGTCCTCTCATGGCTTCTGTGCATCTGTCCGTCCCTGTATGTTCTCTTTCTTGCCTCTGCCGGCAAATTCTCACATTTTTGACTCTGCTCGGTACTGAAGAGTGTGTTGATTGGTTTAACAGCACTTGGTTGAGTATTCTTGATGCTGCTGCTCTTTTAAAGAATAAAACAAATAGGCTGGCAGCCATGGCCATGAAGAGGGAATGTAGAAAAAAACAAACTCAAATGGAGGGATGATTAACTTCAAGCATCCTACAATATTTTGAAGGACTTAATGTTTTTAATATTATTAATGGACTTATCATTTTCACTTACTAGAGGCAACTCAACCTAATCCTCAGCAGATATTAATTGCGGGGTCCTTCAGGATTCAAAATGTTCTGACACTATTTGCAAATATTCAATGAGGAAAGTTTTTACCGTTCAGCCGACACATCTGCCTAGAGAACATAGCAACACTAGTCTAGCCACTTGTATTAACTGGCTTGCAGTTATAAAGTGCTGGTTGTCATAGAACTTTCTGATAAAACCAAAGACCAAGAATTTTAATGAAACCAAAACAGAAATAGCTTTTTTTAAGGGGTGGTTATTGCTATGTACTCTTTCTTCTAATGTAAATCCAACTTAACAGTTTTTATGCAAATTTTAGCTTTGAACAGGTTAAGAGAGTAATGCTGGCTTGTTTCTTTCAGCTGAGGAATATTTCCAAAATTAAGCCATTTTTATCCATCAGTGATCTAGAAAAAATATCTGTACTTTTATCTTTTGTCACTTGGATTAATGCAGCTCTCCAGCATCAGTCAAAAGTCCTTCTTCTTGTACAAAATGTAACAGCAAGGATCCCCGCTCAAAGAAAAAGACAAGATCACATTATACTGCAATCTCATAGAGTTTTTAACTTCATATGAGCCAGATGCCAGTCTGACGTCCTCTGCAGTTCCCAGTTGGTGGTTACAAGCATTCTTGAGAGGAGTAAAGTTGAAATAACTGAATCTTTTCCCCTGAGATTATTAGTATTCATTGACACAAGCAATTATTGAATTTAATATATTCAGATTATGAACAAATTAAGATGAAACTCTATTGATTCCCATGGGGACACTGTTGTTGCAGGCTAAAAATAGAATACAGCAGGGACAAAAATTAATTTAAAAAAAAAAAAAAAAAAACATAAACATTTGTGGGGTTATATCAGCATACATGTGATAATTTCAACATGTGTAAGTCCAACAAATTAACTGTGAAAAGTACAGAAAACAAACAAGTGTGTTGCTTATTTCTGCATGGATTTACTTGCAGTTTTCAGCTACAGATATTGCAGTATATGAGATAATGAGTCCTACAACATGCATGGTCTATTCTATTCTTTTCTATTCTATTCTAGTCTATTCTATTCTATCCTAGTCTAGTCTAAAGTACAGCAGCAGATGGCTGTTGCCCATTGATGGCTACTGCCCTCTATAGGTTATGACAGGCAATGCTTCCCTTCCCTGATCAACCCCAATTCACAGAGCACTAAAAGCTTTTGATCTCTTGCAACAGCCATTTTTCTCAGAACCTCCCACTTAATGTTTTGACACTGTTATCCATGTAAATGATCTGCGCAGTGCGCATGAATACCAAGAGTTCTCTTGCGCGCACCAAACATTAGAGTGGTTGGAGATCATTCAATTCTTAGGAGATGGTGATAAACGCATTCATTCATTTCGGTTACGCATGTCTTTGATCTTGAGATGGGAGGGAGACAAAAAGAGGGGAGAGAGAAAATGGGAGAGTTAGAGAGGGAAATGCAGCAGGGGAGGGGGAGGGAGGGAGAGAGAGAGAGGGAGAGAGAGAGAACGAGAATGGAGGAGAAAAAGGAAGAGTGGCACACAAAGAGAAACTAAAAAACACTGAAGGATGGAGGAAGCAAATCCCTCATAACTATGCCTTGCTGATGTATGGCATTGTGCAAGAGAAATTCTTAATTAACACTGTTGATACTAAGCAAAACCTTATTCAGAACCACAAAGAGTACCTCGCATTGGCAGACATTATCAATGCCGATCTTAGCTAGACAAAGACTGGAATGAAAAGAGGCAACCATGTATTGTACAATAAGAGCTGCCATTAATTACGTTCCCATTTCCTCCTTAATGAAATTGTCCTTCATGTTGCCATTGACATCATGTTCAATTATAAAAGAAAAAGGATTTTGTCTTCAGTTGATGTGGTATTTGTGGTATGTGTGTGTGTGTGCGTGCGTGTGTGTGCGTGTGTGTGTGTGTCTTCGTCTTCCTGTTGAGGCACTCATTTTTGAGAGGTAAGCGGCATTCTTATTAGCCAAGAAGATGCCATAATAAAAACAATCGCTGTCATTGATTTACAATGATAAAGCCAAGAATTGAATAGGGAGAGGAAGAGAATTGGAGAGAATGAGGAAAAGAACAAGCAGGAGATTGTTGATTGCAGAGAGAGAGAGGGAGAGGATGAAAGCTGGGAAGTGGAGGGATAAGAGAGAAAAGACAGAAATAGTAGGAATGTGATGGCAGCCTTTTATTAACAATGCATGATTTAGCCATTTTAAAGGCACTGATTCAATAATCTTATTCCCTCCATCAGGCATGGAGTGAGGGGTCCCATCAAAGGAGGGGGGCAACAGCTTTGGAGTGGACCCCTATATTTCCATATATTTCATACATATACCTAATTTATTTATGTGCATTCATAAACTCTCTCTCTCTCCCTCTCTTATCTCTCTTATCCTAGATATGTGGGCATTCTGCAAATGTGAACCCAGCAGCAGCAATGACAGGCCTATATAGCATTATCAGACATACAGATGCAGTTTGTCCACAACAACAAAAGGCCAACAACAACCACATCTGCTAGCAACATTTATCTGCCATCAATTAATAATGTGCAGGACCAAATAATTAATCACTGTCAGATGAACGGTTGTTGAGAAAATGGAAGGACAGACATACATACAGACAGATAGAGAGACATACAGACAGAGACTCCTCCATTTATTTTTAGATATTTACATATGTTGACGATGTTATTCTTTAACCTGGATTTTGAAGAGGCAGCTACTTGCTAAAAAGTGTCCTCAGATTTCACAAACTTCTCTCTTGATCTCTACTAGGTGATTATTTTGCCCTACTAAATATAATCCATGTTCAAGAAACTGATCTGAGACTTGTTTATTTGCACACGTAAATGTCGGGTTCCCATGCTGAGGTTTACTCCGGTTCCCTCCCATGCACAGAGAAGAGATCTATTTCAAATCCCCAAATCACCTCCGACCTGCCCTAAAACCAGCACAACAAGCCCATACAAAGAGGACAGGCTTGGCGCCACTCAAACTGTCAAATTACAACTTGAACTTACTTAAATGGTGCCATTACTTCAGTTAGTAAAGTCTGTGGCTCTGCCTTTGAAATGACACTTTGGACATGATTTCTTCTGCTCTGCTTCTGCAGCTAGTCACTGGCCTGTGAAAAAGCTTTGTGAGGGGAGTTGCTTTTAAAACTTGCTTTTAAGAAGGCACGGAAAAGGAGAAAGACAGAGAGCGAGAAATAGACTCAGACCCAGAGTATCTTGTTTCAGAAATAGTTGTGTCTCTTGTATTTACAGGAATATAACATGTGATTTCCCATTTAATGCCATGTATTTTTTATATTTTTCTTCTTCTTCTTATAGAAAATCTTACAAAATTGCAAAACTGATTAATAATCACTGTAATCACGGACCAAATACATATAAACCTTTTGATTTGACACATGATGTTGAAGACTGTTTTCTTATGGCATAAATGAGGAATGGAACAATATGTATTTGATACACAATATGGGCTGATGTTTCAAATTATGTTCGTCACTGAGTATCTTTTTTCAATGGCATCACATAAATCATGTATAATAATATAAAATACTATCATATAGTAGCTAGGATGTTGTTTAATGCAGTCGTTAGCTGTTGTCTAACATTAGCTAATAGATGGACAACTATGCTGTTTTACCTTGAAATATGACCCTGTATTCCTCCAGATTTTCAAATTATTTTGTTCAAATTATGGTGAATAAACTGGAAACTAGAAACTACAGTAGGAGGTGCTTGTTATTCAGGTTAGCATGCCTAAAATAAGCAGCTAGCTCCAGTCAGCCCATTTACGTCTTGCCAGAGTACTTGGAGTTAATAAGTGGACCAAAAACCTCTTTGAGCTTCGAATGCAGAATTTTAAGTGATTTTAAGCAAAATAGTAATTTTAGTGAACTTACAAGTCGGCATATTCATGTTATGAAAATGTTTATTATGCCTAGCAAATTTCATGTTTCATGGAGCAGTTTTTCACACTTTTTGATTATCAATTGGAGTGAATGGGGGTAAGTCAGCCTTCACCTCTAAGCTACCAAAACATATTTTGTACACACTTTTGCAACAGATACAATCACAGCTGTTGATTAGAAGTCAAAACATGACCAGTGTGCCCTTTAAAATTCACATGGACTATGATATAAACACAAATATTTAAATATTTGTGTGCATGAGGGATTCAAAACTACAATGCTTACACACTCACACTGCTCCTCGAAAGGGTCTTTTGACACTGAATAGGATACAAACTTTACACTTAATTTGGTAGAATTTCAAAATATTTTTCAGGGTCTTTTTGTTTCAGCTTTTGTTCCAGCACCTTGGTTGGGGAGTGAATAGCTGCAGAATTGCTGTCTGTTTACTAGGGATGTGTACTTTCTGGTGTGTTTTGAGTGTAAAAGGTCAGACTGACAGTTCACAAAGTAAGCCCACTTTCTTGGTTGTTTGGATTCTAGCTCTTGGGAGAGTTGTTTACAGGATACCAACAATTATTGAATGACTTCCTTTAAATAATTTACATTTAGATTTTCTTTTTGTGCATGCTCTAAATTTTACTGACACGGTAGGAGCTTGACTGCTCACATAGGTGCATTACCATATTCCATGGCCAAAAGCAATGTGTCTGTAAATAAAAGATGGTGTGTTACATAACGGCGGGCACACACTTCATACCTTATATATTTTGATCCACTTCAAGGGATGACATTGAAATAGTAATGGTGCTGATGAGACAGTCTGGCTCCCCGCAGATGAACTCATTCGGTCTAATGTGTCACATTCTCACCTACTTCCAAGAAAATGGCCCTTAGCATTCATTACCACTTATCTTCTTTACAAGGGGTTGTGTAATTTTTGCTAAGAAAATTAATTACCATATATCTTACAAGGGCAGTTTGACCAGCAGCAGGCTTTATATACTGAATTACCTAGAGTCCTTGAATATTGATGATAGCTTTTGGAGAGGAAGACACATAAAAAATAAATATAGAAACTGTCAGTGCCTTTAAAGTGTAACACTCATCTCTGCTTTGGATGATGATTAATGTATGTAATCTAAACATTTGCCGGCAATAGAAATCCAAACTGGACATTTTTATTGCCTTCGAGAAAATGTGTTTTTTCTTCGCTTTCTCTCTTTCTTTTTCTTTCTTTTTTCTTTTTTTTTTGTCAATATTACTCTTGGTACATGACCAGGGGAAACACTGTATCTGTATGCATTGGTGCATATTGACAGATTAATACATGCAAGCAGCCATTTTCAGATAGGCAGTCTTGTGTTATATCTGGTTATGGGGACGGAGAGAGCAAAGGAAAAAAGGTGACGACGCTTGTAGCATCACGACTGCCCCGTCACCGCGTGCGGACAAACTGTGCAGGAAGGATAGGGGACAAAGGAGCCGATTAGTTGGACAGAGCACTCGTAATGCACTCTCGGGGGACCAGTAAGTCAGGCAGCTCAGCGCCGCAGCCAGGTTCACTGAGCAATTAAGAGAGCTGGGAGAGTCACAGTGGCTTAGCCTGATGCTCTGCAGCTCTGCCCCAGTGTTGAGAGCAGAGGGTCACTCTCAACCCCTATCAGTCCACCTGCGTGTCTTAATGCACCCATCCACACCGGCTGGAGGAGCTGAGAGCAGAGCCAGTCGAGAGCCAAAGGGACACGGGGTGGGGGAGGGGGGGGGCACAGCATTACATGCAAAGAATTATTCTCCCCTTTCCCCATAATTGTGCCTGACAGATCCTTTGGCTCCTCTCCCAGATCACTAGCAATACATATATTTTTCTTTATGCTCTTGTTATCCCTGGCTCCTTAATGAATTATTTATGGTGGTGGGGAGGGGGAGTGAGAGGGTAGAGAGCATTTCCCTGGGAGTAAACATACCGATAAAAGGAGAGATGACTGCAATAAAATGATATGGAAGACATCATTTGCCCTTTTACTGAAATGGGTTTCAAAATAAGCCTTAATGTGCCACGCAACATTTTTGAGCTTCAAAAAACACACGCGCTCGGAAGGGGGAGAGCCAAGCGACTCGGCAACGGGATTCTTCGGAAATGCGAGTGAAATTGTGGAAAAAAGTTGCATCAAAAGAGCTGCCTTAGCGTTGCAGGGGCCTTTGTTGTACACTCATCCGTCATAATTCATTTGTAATGCATGAACAATTGATTTTAACTGCAGTAATCCTGGCAGCCGTAGAAATTGAATAGATGGAATCCTCTTAATTATGTTATTTTCTAATGCAGTTTGTCCTCTACGACGGAGCAGGCGCACACGCGGCCGGCAAATTGTTTCCGTTGCAGTCTTCCTCGCTGTTTGAGATGTCAATCAAAAACAGGAGGCGAAGAACACTCTATATTGGCAGCAGTGAAACACCAAGCCCCCTCGGACAATCCTCAATAGGTGTTTATTCTCCGGACCAAATTACAAGCAAGATAGTTCAGCAGGATTGATGCCTAGAGGGGGAGAATTTTTAAACACAAGCAGGTTCACCAACAGTCTCTCACCTAGCCGAAGTCCTCAGAGAAATCTCCGCTCCAATTTACAGCTTCCGCAAGAATGTAGGAAATGACTGTCTTGAAATGAGGAATGGAGTCCATGAATTTGGAGAAGAGAAGGCAGTCACCTTCATAGAAGGATCACGGGGCAAACAGTGAGGAGCAATTAAAGCTTCTCCCTTTCTCGAAGCTTTGCCACGAGCGCTTTTTGGTTTAATATGAGCGTGCAATCTTGCTTCAGGAATTCTCTTTTTTCCTGGTTGATCTCATTCATCCTGCAAACCTCGCTAAATGAGCCGCGCAGACAAACGTTGGAGTGATTTGTACTCCCACGTGCGAGTCTGCATGAAGCTTTTACTTTTTTGATTGAGACATACTTGTGGAGCTCCTTTGTTGCAGTATTGTATTAGGTCAGGAGAGGACAATGATAGGTCAGAGTGGAAAGCCTGTTAATTGAAGTTCT
>OMLF01021463.1:7874-21645 GCA_900302615.1 Holocentrus rufus | reverse complement strand
TGACGAGTGTGTGCATCATATGTCACACATCAATAGCTGTACTTCCATTTACATTTTTTTATCTGATCAGGGCCTGAGAATTATGGTTGGCTCTTCTAGGATTCCTAAAATGCTGAGTCTAGGTATCTGTGAATTCAAATGTACCCCCCCCCAACACACACACACACACACACACAGACAGATGCCCTATATTTTTTCATTCTATAGAGCATACATTTTCTTTTTCACAAAACAAAACTGTGTGTGTGCACATTTCACTACTGCCAAACACAACAAATAAACGCGTATACACCCACATGGGTTAAAGAAGATAATGTGATTAAGGAGAAAGAGATATGTAGAGAGGATTGCATTAATCTCTGCCGTGATTGGCTGAAATTGCTGCTTACTTTACTGGCTGAATAGTTACTACGAGGCTCTGACCTGACTTTGTGTATTGTCTACTAATTACTTCCTTACACTTCCTTAAACTCTTAGATAAGAAATATAGTTTGTTCCTGTAAAGGCCAGATTGATTAAACACAGACGTTATCTTGTGATGTGGGGAAACAGACTGAGAAGTCTGTCAGAGATACACACGAGAGAGGAGGTTAAACTGGAATTTGTAGAAGGAACTTGACTTGAGCACAAACCTTGGTTTGCTCTTGTTGGATTAAAAAAAGGCTAAGAAAAAGTAAGTTTACAAAGTTGGTGTTGGTCAGAAATGTATGAATTTGCCATCTTGCAGTTTCTGCATGAAGTGCATTGTGTAAAAAGCATCCAAGTCAGTGTTATAAGCACTAATGTAATAGCAACTTGCAGTTAATACTGCATCAGTTTTATCCAGTCGCATAATTACTGTTAATGCTCTAAATGTTCCTAACCATTAATGTAAGAACATTCCCAGTCTATTTCCAGTTAATTGTTAGATCACTTTGTTTTATTTCATTACAGAAGAGGCTGAAATTTTCAGTTTTCAAATTTGTGATGACTAAACTGATAACACAACAACAATAAAACTCATTGAACAGTCATACAGTCATAAATTTGGTCAATACCTATGGTACTACTGAAAATGATAGACTTGTATGTTCGGTTATTATTGACAATGGGTTACATTTAAAAAAAAAAAAGAATAAATTGGGGAGCAAAAAAAATCACATTTCCTGTTAATGTAAAAAAAGTCAATAATGCCAATGTCATGTTAGTAGATGCTAAGGAGCACAGATAAACTTGCCACCTTTCAACTTCATTAAAAGTAAAGAGTTCATTCCTCTAAAAAAGTGTTCCTAGTGTTTTTCATATGGTGGTGATGTGATTCAGTATGTTTAACAAACTTGGACGCCCAGCTCAAAGCGCTCAAATATTCACCAGAAACAGGCTTACTGGAGCCCAAAATGTTGGCTCTTGGCAGAAGTTTAATGTCAGTGAAGTTGTAGGAAAATGGCCCAGCAGTGGGAGTAGTGATGGTTAACAGGCAGTGGGCTGTGCAATGTGAGCTGGCAGCCTTCAAGCCTGTTGGTGGGTCACTGAAAACACAAACACTGCTGGCTTGTGATTCACTGGCTCGAGGGAATCACAAACTGGAGGAAGAGGCAGAGCCAGTTCAGGAATGTAATGTCTATGTGTGAGTTGATCTTGGCAGATTGGCTGCAGCAGATTTAAAGGGAAAAAGACAAAAACAATACCATGGCACAGCCAACCCTGAGCAGTCAGTCTCCTCAGACAAGGCAGTGGTGCTAGCTGCTAGCTAATGAATTCACAGGTCTCCTGCCAGGCTAGGATGCAACAGGGCTAACTTACCGATGCTGAGATCTCACACCAGCCTCTGCTGGCTATTTGTGATTGGACAGGACGGTCATTTCCTTGTTAACACCAAATGAATGCTATATGTCTGACAACTAGATCAACAAATAGAAAACAACGCCGCAACCAGCCGTGTTCCTTCTCCACGGACGTTATTTACATTGTAAATAGCACTGTCAGTGTTCACATCGCCATCACTGACCCAAATGGTCTCCCTCATTTCTAAATAGTAGAATCTGGTTTTCAGAGGCATGAACTGATCAAGGTGGAAAATGCTTATTATTTTGCCTCTTCAGCGTCGCAAATCTGTTCTGTCTGTATGACTGAAGGCACAGCTGGTTGGCCTGGAGGGGAGAGTAAAAACACAATAACTGCAGCTACGTTTTGATCTACTCCAGGCGTAGATGATTCTATTCTAATGTTGAAAATGGACATATGTTGTCACGCTTACCGTCATTTACCGGCTGCAGGGAGGCTCGTGCGAGGCGGACAGCTCCCAGGTGCTGAAATGTGACCTGCTCTTCATCCTCCGTGCGGGGCGGGCCGTGACGCCGGCAGCCATTGGCTCATCGGCAACATCGTTTTGATTGTCGATTGGCTGTTCAGAGCGTCAGTGAGACCATTCCCTGAAGGTAATTGGTTCATATCCAGCAGCAGGTGTGTTTGAGCTCTAGTAAACATGATGCGTGAGGATTCCGTTAGTCTTATCCAGCCTGACTTAGGGGTTGATTTTCCTGGGCTCAGTTTTTCTAAAATTGATCCGGATCATCATTTTTAATCCCCTTTTTGCAATGCACACTGATCTTGCCAATTTCGAGTCAGTTTTTCAAAAAATATCTTTAAGATCATTCTGATCCAGATACCACAAGATCAAGATTGAATGATCCAGATTTGCACTCTCGAAAATAAACCTCTCTCTCACCATCTGCTGGACGAATATTATCACAGCATGTTTTTCAGCCAAAACCTCCTTGATCATGACAAGTTGTCACGTCTTGTTACTTTTATTAACTTACCTGCACAAGTATACAGTATAAATTTCATGTCTTTGCAAACTGTCTGCGTTCATTATCCAAGGATCATGTTTAAAAGTTGAGGGGAGTGATGGTGCTAAAACAACGAGGCAAAATCTGGGAAGAGAATATTAAACAAACAAACAAACAAACAAACAAACAAACAAACAAACAAAACAAGCAAACAAACATTTTACTCTCAAGTCACTTCTTCAAAAATCATTTTTGGGAGGAGTGACTGTGTGAATCTGAGTTTTCTTGTGACTCTACACCTTATAGATATCACCATGAATGCCTAAAACAGAAAGTATTTTCTCAATACTAAAGTGAAATAATTTGGGTAAGCTGTGTCTTTGCTCCTTAAAATGAAAGGCAACAGATTGTTCACAGCTCTTCAAATCATGTTCAAGGAACCATAACTGCTTAATTTTCATACTAAAAACTCCTTAAATATTACACATTAAGATATAATTAAGTTTACCTTGAAAAAGAGAATGGGGCAAGGAGTATTAAAATTTAAGTTTAAAATTCCTGATTTTTAACATTCAGTTTACTTGAATTCACTCTTATTTGTGCAGAATTTTTCAAGGAACTATATCTGCCAAATAAAGATGAACTGCGCCTTTTTAGTTTAAAGTTGTTTTTTAAGGGTAAAACATTTCATTTATCAGTACATAGAATATGAGGTTTCTATCCCATTGTGTAAATAACACAGCTTCAGAGTTGCTGTAAGGTTTATTTTTTCACTTTGACAGAGCTAGGCTAATGACTCCTGTAGACTTTAAGTCTTAATGCTAAGCTAGCATGAAATGCTAATCATAGGAACCAAACCAGTGGACGTACAAAGGTGAAAATGGTATCGAACATCTTGTCTCAGTCTAGGTAAGTCAGAAACAGGGGATTTTCCCCAAAACATTGGAGTATTCCTTTAATGGCTGCCAACTTCTCCTCAAAGAAGGTAGCACAGCCATCAGCAGACAGAGAGGAGGGTGGTGGAGGAGATGGAGGGTTGAGGAGGGTGTTGAATGTAGGAAATAGTTTGTGTGAGTCTGTGGTGCTGATCTTGTCTTGGAAATATGTGGCTTTGGACTGTGCAATGCAGGAAGATAAGAGAGACTGGTACTCATTCTGATCAGCAGGATTCCTGGATTTGTGCCCTGGTCCATGGACTGGAGGATTTTATGGCAGCAGGTCTGGAGGAGAGAGTGCAGAGGGAGTCGAGACATGAGGTCAGAGTAGAACAGTGTGTGTCTGTTGCTTTCTTTGTGTGGAGAGAAGTGAAAGAGCGAGGAGGGGGAAGAGGATTGAGAGCAGACAGGAGAGGCGAGTGGGGGAGAGTGAACGTACGAAAGAGACAATGGGAGGGGGGAAGGAGGCAGGAAGAGAGTCAACTGAATGAAAAAGTGAAAAAAAAACTGCCGGTGATGCAGTTGCATGTTAAGCTGATGATACACATGACATTTTTATGAACAACTGGGTAACAGACAAAAGTAAGTGACGGATTTGAGAGCTGGAAATGGATGAACCAGCAGAGACTGCTGCCATTGCTGTCATTTTGGTCTGTTTTTCTACTGAAAAGGTCATTTTCAATAAGTTTTTTTCAAATGTATCCACTTTACTTTCTTATAGCGTTTTACAGGCTCATGTAGTTTTATTAACAATGATGAATAGCCTCTTTTATAACCTTTTCTACCAGCAGCCAACAGCTAGTTAGTTCCAGTGTATAAAAACAATTTTTGTGAGTGACATAATTATTTTGTTGCAAGCAAATATCTGGTATATTTAATAAAAATGCTACATTTATTTCTTGCAAAACGCACCTCTTGTTAATAAGGGTTTCTTAGCAACAGGTTCCCCTTCACCTGTTTCTGTGCACGGCTGCAGTGACACTGACACAGCGGCGGTGCTCGGCGCTGTCCGCTGTGCTGATGGAACACAGCCGAGCCGCAGTGTCTAATTTCTCTCTTAAAACCATTCACTTACACAAAAACAAACACTACCAGATTCATCTTTGGAGGCGCTCTCTCTCGCTCCGGTGCAAACCGCACATACAACATTCTCTGCATATAGACTACGACAGAAACGAGAACTGGCAGTGACACTTAGGCTAGATACCTCCAAGCCCCCAGTCTCTACAACACAGACTATTGATGTTCACCGCCTCAGCAAAAATATGACTATCCTCGCCATGGAAGTATGAACTGCTAGAATATATTAATAAAGCCCCAGTCTCAACACAGACTGATCTGCACCTCCATAACATATAACATGTAACATACAGTATAAGGTATATCTTTTTTTCCCTCAGATTTTTTGGTTGCAGGGTGGATACAGGAGCAAACAGGCAAAACAAAGCTAGTTGGACAGGACTAAATCTAGAGGCTAGACTAGAAGACAGAGACAAATGAACTGGCAACAGGTCAAGGCACAAGCACAGGTATGAATCCAAGAGGAACTAATTAGGGAACAGGACACAGCTGATGAAACTAACTGAGAACAGGTGTGCAGGGAAGGGCAGGCATGGCAGGGCTACAGGACAACAGGAGGGACACACAGAGCAGGCAATCAAACTAAATACAAAATGAAAAGCAGAAAGTACAGAGTCCAGGCAAGACTGTGACAGTATGTGCTGTTTAGTATTAGCATGTAGTGTGCTTTTGAGACACTCTAGAGTTAGTTTAAAAATTGAGCAGCAGGTGAAGATCAAACTGGACCCGATTTGGCAAACCTCTCACAGGCCATACATAGTCATGAAAAGTCCTGGAATCATGTTACATCTGAACTCACTGAGGATAAACAAGCCAATCAATAAGTGTGCAATAAGTGTGATGAGGCATAGTCAACATGTTGACAAGAATCGTGCAATTGTGAAGAGACTGGTTGTTGCTGTTCTGTACCTAGAATGCCAGGAGCAACACTCTGGGGTCACCATGAGGCAGCCAGCAGCAACAAGGGGAATGTTGTAGGACTAGTGCAAGCTGCAGCCGCGGTTGACACAGCAGCAGCAGAGCACCTAGCATTAACCACCGCTTTTATGTCAGACATTTCAGAATAATATGATAAAAAAGCATTGCTCATGTGATTCAGGAGGAAACAGACAAAGAAATAAACGCCACGCCCTTCAGAGCAGTCAAAGTAGATGACACAACCTCATATTGTGCAAATGCCAAGTGACTGTCACAGTCCAGTGTGCTAATGCAAAGGCTGTGAGAAGCAGAAAAACCTGTGGACAGGACTCATGTGAAATTTGCCCATTTGGCTCAACACAAGGTCAAGGATTCTACTTACAGCCTATGGCAAAACAACACTATATTTATTTTTTTATGTATTTATGCTACAAACAAAAAGTGTATGTAAACATTACATTTGTTTACAGTAATTATATATACATATATTACCTTAGCAATCTTTGTACTAATGACATTTATCCACGCACATTAGAAATAACCCAAAACAAAACAGAAAACAGTAACAAAATGAAACTGAATTCCAACAACATTCAAAAGTGGCAATTTAAAGGGTTACTCAGTAATATTGGGATGCATACATATCGGCTTATCAATTTGAATCAACATGTTGAGGCCACGCGTGCATGGTGAAAGGCTATAGTGCAAACCTAACATGTTCTCATTCCTAATTCTTGACCTCATTTCTTAGGTAGTCTAACATGGGCTGCTGCATTCACAACATCAGCTCCACCTTTGCATCTGTTTTGAACTTTTACAAAGCCCGGGCCAGGCTTCTCCAGCCAACAACAGCTACCTCGTATCTTTAGGTGCTCGCTCTTGCCTGCTCTTACTGTCCTTCCTCCGGTTCCAGCACTGTGTTCACAACGGTTTGGCAGTACCACAAGATTCCCACATAGATATTTGCTTTTTCGCATATGTAAATTATTGGTCAAGACTACACGACAGATCTTGTTCACTCAGCATATATTTTCAAGTTTGATTTTTTTGAACAAAGTATTTCAAGTGGGATAACCAAACAACACAATAGGGGTTTAGACAATGAATCAAACTCTTGTATCAATTTTATATATAATTTGTTATGTTGGACAGATTGTTTATTTCAACCTTTGGCAACATTTAGAATTTGGATTACTAACAGTCTATCTTAAAATTGGTATGTGGTGTCTGGAGCTTCCACTGAGATGTACTGATACCAACAAATGATAGCAGCAAGCATGATTTCCAATCCGGTCCAACTCTGAGCTCCTCACACCTCCCTGGCCTTATAAAAGCTGTCTTCAACCGATCCCACTTGCTCAAACAAAGCAACATCTCCGACAGGGCAAGCCATAAAAATAGTGCTAAAAGAATAAACCACCCATTTCATTTATATTTCACTAAAGCTAATTGCAGCCCTTGAAAAAAGGTATAAGTGCACCCTACAGTGTATAATTTAATAAACTGTGTATCTCCTCAGCAGTCAAAGCAAACGTTTACACAGGTTGCAGGCCTTTCTCTCGATAATACAAGTGCATGGATGCATTAACCTTTCTGAATGCCAAATAGGCTCTGAGCAGGCACCTTTGATACATTATTAGCCTATGGTGGGTCTCAAATTATTTGACAAATCGATTAATCTTTATGCTCTTATACTTGTATAATTGAAAAGTAACAATAAAAAAATTTGGAATCTTGAGTGCAATGCTTGTTTTGGCTCAGGCTGTCATCCTTCAGGTTTGGACATAACTTTTTCAGGCAAAGGTGGAACTGGGCTTGAAAATTTGCGCTTGATTTAAGTATTAGTTTGCAAGCTGCAGAGAGACCCGTCTCTCAGAAGGAAGACAGCCAAATTCCGAGTCATTTCCTGTATTTGTGTCATATAGTTTGAATACTGTTGCACTAAAGAGAGTTGAGGGGAAAGGAAGAGGTGTGACTTATGTCAAAACAAATAACAGACGTTATGTTAACTGCTCATACCGTGGGCCAAACTCTTTTACTTCATATGAATTTTTTAACATTAATACAGAATGACAGTGGGTTAAACATGCTGCTGAAATCATATTTCATGTTTTTTCATATTTTGCTGCTCATGCAAATAAGCCTCATGTACTTTCATTGGTAGAAGGAAAGTTAGAAACAAGTGTATGTAAAAATTTAACTGCGTTTTGGAGAACTGGGTGTTAAATATACAGCCAAACAGTGAGAAAAAATGAAGACTACAAAAAGATTAGAACTCATTCATGGGGCACTTCCTATTCACAGTTAGGTCTTCATACAGTGGAAAAGATAATTCAAGACAGTCCCTGAACCTTACAGGTTCTGTTAAGTCCTAGATTATGCAAAGTTCTCTGTTAAAAGCTATCAATTACTCTTACAATCAGACTACAGCACAAGCTTACATGGGGTTAGCAAAAGTCACTTCTGTTATGTTTCAGTGTTTTCATTTTTCTCATCAAAGCAAGAAGACGAATCACAGCTGTTTGTAAGACGGGGTAGAGGCAAAGAACGCAGTACAATGATTTCAAACAAACGTTACTTCCTTTGTTCTCCTTCCACTGTAAGCAAAGGGTTTGTTTGTGAGGGTCTTCCCTCACAAAGGACTTTTCGCGCCGTCTGTTTGAACCATCCCCCCAGTGCGACCCCGTGCCCTCATTTAGCCAATCACTTTACAGAGAGCACATACAACCTTGATGTCACGAGCGCACGATATGTATCCAATCACAGCCACACATCTTTCCTGTGTCCCACTTTTAAATTTAAATCCTCGGATCTGACCAATGCGCTGGCGAGGGGGAGGAGCTACGGGCAGTTGTAGTCAAGTTAGTGAGCCACGCAGGCGGCGACAAAACAGTGAGTTTTCTGTTTCACCTTCAGTCGTTGCAAGCGGTGCTGTTGGAAATAGGTAAGACACGGTCGGTTTTGGCACGTATTTCTAAACCAAAAGTTTTTTTCCCAGTCTTTTTGTGTTTTTCGATCACTGCTCTTTATGTAGGTTTTTGTAACTTCGACGTTGACCTAGTTTTCGTTCACTAGCAAACACTAGGGTAACTTCTGTGCTTGCCAATGTTTATAACTTTAAAGTTAATTTTCTTAATTTAACGTCATGAAACGGTGGGTAAACATTGTCGTCTTAACCTGTAACGTTAGTTTTTTTAGGTTGCAAACTTCTAACGTTAAGTTTTAAGTATTTACCCAAGCTAACTTACAGGGCTGGCAACTAAGTAGGCTGCTGTTGTTTGTGCGTTGACCAGTTAATGCGCACCATGCAGTCCCAACGCCATTTGGTCTGCTAGCCTAGCCGGCTATCAAACGCTAGATTTCACGCCATAGATTAGTCAGTTTTAACCACTTTTTTCACTCTGAAAATACTTGTAGTCGTGGGCGTACTTTAATTCACCCCCTGACTGCTGGTCTTGTTAACAAAGACTTTGTTAGGAAGTCTTGGCGCTGTTTGTAGTTTAGGCGGGAAGACACAAAATGGAGTCGTCTTTTTGTCCCAGTGAAACAGAAATCCGATTAGAGCCTTAAAACGCCCTTGTCTGAAAGCCCGTCTAATGCCACAGAAGTTCGTCTGTGTACATGTGATGTGTAAATACTCGTTTAGCCATGGTTCATTTGTGTATTTTCCCCCCACTGTTTCAATAATGCTATCCTAACTACAGGCCCGAGAAACTGTAGCAAAGCGTTGCTTAACTTACCCACATAACGCTACCATTTTTATGACCCGGATACCATTTGCTCTTTTTCATGAAATATTTCCCTCATTTCCAGAAACGTTGCAGCCATGGGAAAAGACCCGAAGAAGCCCAGGGGAAAAACCTCTTCTTACGCTTTCTTTGTCCAGACATGCCGTGAAGAACACAAAAAGAAACACCCAGGGACTTCTGTGAACTTTGCAGAATTCTCTAAGAAATGCTCTGAAAAATGGAAGGTCAGTTGGCTGCTGCTGAAATTGTCAGCATTGCTGTTTAGGTGGAATTAACAAATGGTAAAGTAAATGCACAACTTAGGGTAAAACGCACAAGTCACGTTTTGAGTTTAGGGGAAGTTTGCTCTGATTAGTTAAGTAAGGATTTACAGCCTGACTGAGCACAACAGTTGCTGCACATGCATTCCAGCAGCAGGCTGCAGTTCTACCAGAGGGTGGAGATGCATTACAAATGTGGTAGATTGCCTCATCTGTAGGCTTTGTAGTTCTTAGGGGAATAACAAATGTTCAGTTAAATGATTTTGTACCCTCTTGAAATAAATTGTTTGTAGATCGTTAAATTCTTAAGCGTGGCTGTTCATGTTGGGGTGGAATTTATTTATTTTTTACTTTTGTAGACAATGGGACCCAAAGAGAAGGTGAAGTTTGAAGATATGGCCAAGAAGGACAAGTTGCGGTATCAAAACGAGATGCAGTCATATGTCCCTCCTAAGGGCGCCAGGAAGAAGAAGATGAAGGATCCCAATGCCCCCAAGAGGCCACCGTGAGTTCTGCAGTTTACAATCCAGCTCCGTCATATGATGTTGGTTTCTGGTGTTAACCCCTCTCTTCCCTTTTCTCTTTTAGATCAGCTTTCTTTGTTTTCTGCTCTGAGCATCGCCCCAAGATTAAGGCCGAGAACCAAGGCATCTCCATTGGAGACATTGCCAAGAAGTTGGGTGAGCTGTGGGCCAAGCAGACCCCCAAAGACAAGGCCCCCTATGAGGCCAAGGCCGCTAAACTCAAGGGGCAGTATGAGAAGGTATGACTCATTCACTCGTGTATACAGGGAGTCTTTACTTAATACACATTTCTGCTGCATAAAGACCAATTTCAGTGTTCATTTCAAACTTCAAAAGGCAGGCATCCCCTGCAATTGAACTACATCATATTGCACTCAATCCCTTTAACAAACTACCATAGTTGTACCAGGATATTTCATCTGTTTGAATATGCTAATTTTAGCTGTGGGGAAAGTAGGTAAACTGACAGAATAAACCGAAGATGTAATTTTTGGTCTCTTTTCACTTCACTTTTTTTGCAGGACATCGCCGCCTACCGGGCTGGAGGCGGCGGAGGAAAACCTGGTGCTGGGAAGAAGAGCGGGCCAGGTCGGCCTGCCGGCAAAAAGGCGGAACCAGTCGACGATGACGACGACGATGAGGATGATGATGATGAGGAGGAGGAAGATGAAGATGACGATGATGATGATGATGAGTAGACGAAGAGATCTAGTGCTTTTGATTTACAAAACAAGGATGTGAAACTGCAATGCAATCTTCTACCTAACTCATGTTTGTATTTACATGGATGGTTCTTTGTGTAGGCTGCTGTCTCTGTTGGTCTGCTTTTTATACAACACCAAACCTGTTTTACTTCAATTCAGGGATTTTTTTCTCCTCCCCTCCTTCCATGTATCAGCTCCCCAATTCAGGTGATTGTTGACTGCATTTCCACACATACACACACAAGGATGCGATGGTCACACCTTGAGACCTGCATTTAAAGTAAAACGTATCTGTTTTGTTGACTGAGGGTCAGATGAGCTAGAAAAAGCATTTTGTGTAAAGAGGGTTTGAAACTTTGTTCAGACAGCAGCAGACTGTAAAGTTTTAATTTTTTGTCTTTTTGTTTTTGAAGCACTGCTTGTTTCTATTTAGTGGTGGTGGTTATTTCTCTTCATATTGTCTTCACTGCCGTTTTACTACTATGAATTGTCTGTAGTTTAATAAGCGTTTTCAGCCATTTTAATGTGGAGCTTTAAAAACTTTCTCCATGTAGAATGAATTGCCATTGTTTTTTTGTATTAAAATTTTGTATATTATGATTACACCGGTACTGGCTACATTTATTTGTCCTTAGACCCTCTGAGGGAAGATACTGTTTCATCATCCTGTTACTTGGAAAGCCACTTCTCAAATGTGCCTTTTGGTGCACTTCATTTTTGTTTCTCGATTGTAGTTTATTTTTTATTAACTATATATATAACAAAGGAAGCTCTTAAGATTTATACACACTGGTAATGTATTCAACAGCATATTGAGTTGATTATTTGATCTGTAAATGGGGTGAACACTAGTAACCACTAGGGGAAAAAAATCGGTCTGGGCAGCCAGGTGGCGTGGACGACCAGAAGAGCAGGTTTGCAAACCACAACTGAGTAGGTGGTTTCACGGCACGGCTCACTGCAACCATAGAATAACTGATAAGTAAAAACCTGCGGACTCTAGTCCTCCATTTTCACATTCCTGATTTAGTTCATTCATAATAATGCAATAGTGCTTTTGCTGTTCTGCTTTTGGCTGCCCCTCCTGCGCTGAAGAGCTCGTCATGCCTCCGGAGAGGACTGTCTCTGGGTCGTGCACGAACAGGGTGTAGCAGGAAGTTGTGTGCAGCACTGCTTGAAATAACCCGTCAATCCTCAGACGTCTTGGTATTCTCGGTAGTGCTATCAACAACCTAATAACTTCCTAATATCACCCTCTTGTTGAATTTATGTAAAGCAATAGAGCTCTGCAATATGGCTAACAGCAGCCGCTAGCTTCAACTAACTAGACTTCAACTATAATTTGTTGTGGCTGGACACCCTCCCACCCAACTGTCTTAGCCACTCTGACCTGAATCAAGGTAAACAGAATGGTAACTGGTTCTTCTGGTCTGCACATGAAAACCTGCTTTAGAGGTTCATGTACGCTGAGCTTCCGGTGCTTTTCCGTTAGCAGCAGCAGGAGTAGTAGCAGTAGTAATAACCGTATTCTGCTCTAACCCTTGTCATATGAAGTGGTCAGGAGGTAATCCCGCACATATTTGAGGGGTTAATCACTTTAGGAACATAACAATGCGAGGATAACTCTAATATCACCAACAACAAGGCTCCTGTTGCTAGAGATATTCACTGTTAGCGATGTTCGCGGCTTATCATGCGAGCACCTCGTGAAACAGGAAGTGAACCACTGAGAATCATGGGAACAGAAGTACAATATTCTTTCACATAACAGCGTCCCCTTTTAAATTTCAGAACTACAGATGTGCTTTTATAACTGTAAACCAAAACACCAGAACAACCATGATAACAGTTATTATTCAACTATAATTAATTAAGTCGTTTCTAGTAATGCTCTTATTGTAAACCTTTTTTTTTTTTCAAATGAATCATTGATAACAACAACACCTCCACCTCCCAGCACGGACTGCACACCAACATAAACCAGACAAGCTGACAGACACAGACTGCAGTCGTGTTCAGTAAACCCGACTACAATGAGTTTACCTTTTTATTTACAGAATTATTATTGTTCACAGAGAAATTCACGGAGTGTAGCCTGATTCAGTGACTAATTCACATTGCAAAGTAAATATCACACTATGTAGCATCAAACAATGTAAGTTTGTTTGTTGTTGTTTTTAAGGAAAAACGTGAATAAATAAAGCTTTTCTGAAAATTCAAGTTACCTTTGCTCATGATGGTGTCTGGATGCCTCATGGTGGTCACTGATGATCACTAACTAACATTTTATTAAACTGCATCACTGCTAGAATGAATGATTGTCTACTTTGAAGTAATACCTTTTATACTGAGTTATGGAAATAAACATTTTTCTCCAGGCACTTTGTACCAAAATTTGAAACAATCTAATCAAAGGCTGCAGGATTTGAAACTGTTTGCTTATAGTTTCAAGTGTTTGAATCAAGTACTGATCCACTATTTTATTTTACTTTAAAAATTTGAAGCTTCGTACTTCAAACACAGCATTTCAGGAAAAGTGGCCACTCACTTGAATTTAAATTCAATTTTATCTTTTAAAATCTGATGTACTCTGAAGTGATTAAACTGAAAGTGAACTGATGCTTTCTTACCTTTATGTTTAGTGCTGCTGTAGCACTTCAGCAGCTCTGGGGGGCAGTGTTGCTCCACACTCAGTCAATGCATTTACCCATTTTTTTTTGTTTGTTTGTTTTTTTTTTTATTTTTATTTTTTTTTTTTTTAAGTGACTCACTCCTCCTCCTTGTTCACTTTCACTCTGTGCTAGTATCTCTCTACATCATGCATCACACT